>NW_011627850.1:2767643-2781937 GCF_000204515.1 Acromyrmex echinatior
TATCATTCTCTCGTTGCAAAGGGTTCATTTTTTTGTAATTTGGTAACGTAACGCGCGTTTAAGACTTGCCGTCTTCAATTAGCCGAGCAAAAGAGATGGGCGAGTCCTCGAGCCACGGTAGTCCAAGGGCTCCACGTGACAAGTTATGGTCCTTTCAAGCAGGAAGGCACCCCTTGAAAGCCGTGACGAGTCAACAATGAACACCATAACCGATCCATCCGCCACGTCGTTTAAACTTACGAGCGACCGGTCGCCGATGGCGTGCACGGACATTCCAAACAGGCGACAGATTTAAAATCGTCGCTCCCAAAATCACAACAGTGTGGCCACGCTAGTCGTCATAAAGTATCTCTTCCTTCGATAAAATATAATAAGACGCAACGTCCATATTGCGTCCCTGTCATGCTTCTAGCAAAGAAAACGAAGAGAGGTGCGGAGTTACTTCATCCCGGAGTGGAAATAGATTGCGAAAGGCGGCGAAGTGAAATCTCGCCGTTAACCGTGACATTAGTTCTACGTCGCAATTAATTTATCATCGAGTCAACACGCGAAGCTGGAGTGTATATATGTACGTACATATATATATGTGTGTGTGTGTGTGTGTGTGTGTGTGTGTGTGTGTGTGTGTGTGTGTGTGTATATACTCGTCGTGGAAACAGGCGCGCGCGTTAGTCCTCCGCCGGGTGCTCCGAGTTATGCGCTGGTCATTTATATAAATAAGAAGCAGAAGCGATACCTGTGTGTGACTACCATCCGCAGGGTGACTCCACACTTTGCATTATTCCTGAGACGGCCGCGTTCGTACGGCCGGGAATCAGACGCAGAGCCGGGGGGATTACGAATACACAAGGTGAAGCGCGTGAACGCGAGCGGCATTCAGAACACGTTCACGAGCGGTATCGTTAGCGTATTTTTCTTCGTGCAACGAGCAGCGGCGTATATACGCTTTTAATGAACGGCTACTGTCCCGCACGTCGACGATATAATTGATGAAAGGAGTTTCCACCACCCGAAACGTCTTCATCCCGCGTCCTCTAATGCGAGCGCGTTCCTCGATATGCCCGTTAGACACGAACTGACTAATGATCCAATCCTCATGCGCTCATTGAACGCGAGAAGCGGACATCACAAGGCGCTTTTCGAGTAAAACTCGAAAGGCAATCCGGGGCATCGATGGCAGTGCAAGAGCGAGCGAGCGAGCGAGCGAGAATGCAAATCTTTATGATTTACCGGAGGTGCGAAATCCTATCAGGCAATCACTTAAGACGCGTGGAAGTGTTGTCCGTAATTTCAGATGAATCATCGGTAAGATAAAACCGAAGGAGGTATGTAATTCTCTTGATTTGACGTATGTACCGATAATTATGGAAGATCGGAATATATAATAGTGCTGAATCACTAAAAGGATCTTGATTAGTATAAATAATCGACTAACATGGGATAAAAATGTTTTGTTAGATACGATTGTAGATATTAGAAACGTAATCAAACGCGAATGCATGATTAAACTCGTTTAAATCATCGGATCGAATTCCGTGATATCATTTATCAAATAATTTCCGACAACGATTGCAAACTCCGGCAGCGCATCAATTGTCATAAGATTCTATATCATCTTTCGTTCGCCTTTGAGGAAATAAGTGGAATTTTAAAAGGGGTGACGTCAAAGCTGTTGAAAGGCATCCCTCGTGCCCACGGGACATATGCGGCGCGGAGAAACTGGGGACGGTAACAGGTCGTCATAACACTAGTCGCAAACCCGACAAAAGAGCCATAAGCAAATAAACATTCTAACGAACCAGTTACTTAACCGCCACATCCACTGACCATCGTCCGCCGAAGTGGTGCCATGGAAAAAAAGAAAGGAAAACATTGCGCCGAAACCAGAACTGGTCCACGAACCTGATTCGGACGTCTCATTACCGGATGCTGCGGCAAGCTGCGGAAACACCGAGATTCAAGTGTCATCGGACCAGCTTCAAGGACGTGGCGATACGAAACGATTCTGAAGACAATTGACAGGCACCCGATGACCCAAGAAGGTCGGATCAGGGACCAGCTGAAAGGGGTTCTAGCATCGCGAGCGCTTCATGATGAGATGAAATATTCATGCTGTTATTGCAGCTTTCAACGACCCATTACTGATGTTACTGAGTACTTTAGCAGTTGTACAATAGTCCCTGTAGTCGAAACGTTTTAGTATAGTTAATAGAAAAAGTAGGAAAAAAGTCTCAAAATCTCAAAGAGCTATATCTCGTGTAATTAATGCAAGATATATGTTACACAATTATTATTATTATGGCTGAATTCGATTAATATTATATAAAAAATACATTAAAAAAAAATATATATACGTATCGTAGTTGATATTTAACATCAACGTGGATGAATAAACAATAGCAAGTCGGTCAAAAATCGAGACTCGCCGCCGATATTAAATGGCGAAAGGCAACAAGGGATATCGCAAAGCATTATCCGGCATCGCAGCCTCGTTGGTCCATGAAAGCCCTTTTGTGTCTGAGGGCTAGTTCGGCTCTCAATTAACCCATCAGCTACCGGAATGGCTCCCGCGCTTAAGTTGCCACGGAGCCTCCAAATGAAAAACAAAAAATTGAAAAGGAGAAAGACAGATCGGGCTGAAGTGGAGGAAATAGAGGGGGGGAGGGGGAGCGGGAGAGACACAAGGTCGACGGCGGAGTGAAGCAGCGAGTGAGTGAGAATGAGAAACGGAAAAAACGAACGGCTCGAAAGTCTAGGCCGAAACCGCTTAATTAATTCGAATTTATCCGAGGCATGACGGGCCGGATTTTAATTCAATTCCCTCTTTTGTGCCACGTCCTCTACCTTCTCGCGCACTCGAGGATCTCCATTCGTACTGCGATGCATGGAGAAAGAGAAAGAAAGAGGGAAGGGGGGAAAGAGGGAGAGAGAAGAAAGGTTTCGCCAACGTGACACCTCCGCGATTATAATTCCTCGGGAGATTATTATTCCCGCAATTAAGCGGCATCCCGGAGGAGAAGGAGAAAGAGAAGAAGGAGAAGACGAAGCTCGACGGCAGCAGCAAACTGCGAAATACCTAGCATGGCAGGTCGCACCTTTTTTTTCAATAGGCCGAGAGAGCCTGTTTGTTTTATTATCCACCGTGACCATCGCGCCGAGAAATTCACTACCGCGAGACGTATATTCGTGTGCGCGTTGAATCTCTCACGATTACTGAATATTCCGTTGGAAAAAAGGTAGATACAACAGAAGATTCTACCGCGCGGTATTAAAATATGTGTGAAGTGGTAGAGAGAGAGAGAGAGAGAGAGAGAGAGAGAGAGAATGTGCATCCTTCCAACTACGCGATAAAAAATGTTTTTTTTTTATTCCTACGAAAAGCTGTAAAGTATTATATATATATAATACTGATTATAATATAGGTCTTTCGTTGTATTATATATAAAATCGTTATGTACTTCTGAAAACAAAGAATCAAAATCGCGGTAATTTTGATGATTCAAATTTTTACTTTATTTCAAATTCTTTTCCTCTACATTCATCTATACTTATGTCTGTCTGCCATTACCGATTCGCAATCAAGTTTGCGTTGTGTCGATGATCGATAACTTCCTCGAGTGCACGAATCATCGGCTACGAGAACAGAGCCCAAAATCGCACGTCAATTTAAAAGGACGAGAGAGAGAGAGAGAGAGAGAGAGAGAGAGAGAGATGCGCCGGAGAAAAAACTGGTTGAAGAGAGTTCGAAGGCGCGAGAACGCGACCGAACGTACAAGCCCGAAAAGTATCGTATAAGATTACAGTTACGCGGCTGCCATAACCAGTCGGGCGTCGACCCGACGTAAGTAGACAGTCCGATGAATATATTGCATCCTCCTCGAATAAAATGTTGAATTACTACCGTTTGACGTGCAAGAAGTCGCCTCTCTCTCTGCCGGTCGTGTCAGGTGGCCGGCGTTCTCGTTCCCGTCCGCGCGTTTCTACGAGTCACACCTTGCAGGAAACACTTCAGGCTTAATTGCTCCTTCAGGGATCCTCCCCCGGGGCCCCGTGAAGCGCAGAATCAGCACGGAGGTTAAGGATATATCCAAACGAGTTCTTAACATTCCACCTGCATGTGGCTGCCAACGCGGCCGCGGCTGAGACAGATCCTCCCTCAGCGAGCATATTATATTCGAAGGACAAGATGAAAATTTCGACACTACGAAGAATACTCGCAGACAAAAGTATCTTTGCGATGATACAAAAACAGTTTTTTTTTTTTATTGTATATGAAAGAGAATTTTTATTTCATGGCAGAGAGAGAGAGCTGAAGTGCGTCGAAAGTAATTAATGAATAAACTATTTCAATTTACACCTATCCTTTACATATAAATATTATTTTAGACAAATCGTATGTTTTAAGTCTGTAAAGTTAATTTCTGAACCGTTAAATCTATAATTCTGATAGAGTACACACATACTTTGTACACTTATGTGCTGCACTGTTTATTAAATTTAATGTCATGTCAGGGTACGCGTGGCAAGTAATCACGCTCGGCAATCGTAGCGATCAGCTGCCACGAAGGACAACGCGCGTGACAAGTCGAGGGAATTAATCCGTGCCCTTCAGGAAGATTACGGATTTTGGGGAAAGGAAGGATTTCCGCAGGCGCGGACGACGTTGCAACGCAGAAGCAGCAATCTCCTGAAGTGTTTGCCCTGTGTCCAACAACGCTCTCTCCGATCTCTTCGTTCTCTATCTCCACGTGATTCTCTTTCAATCTCTAACCTCAGTTAAGAGTTTCCTCTATCACGTGTCTATTCCCGATACTTCTATCGTCCTTCTGATCACCATCAAGCTCTTTCCACACTATCAAATATATATCAAATGCGTAAATGTTCGATTTAAAAAAAAAAAACGATAAAACTAATCATTAATTTTTCCAAATATAATATAAAATAAATTTGTAAAATTTTAACTCATTGAAGCAACCTAAAGAAACTTGGAAATATAGACTAGGAAATATAGGAACATGTTGTTTTTCTTTATAGTTATAGAATTCAGAATTAAATTAAACTATCTAAATATACGAAATTGAAAATATGCGTAAGTAATTACATTTCAAGCAGCAAGAGAAGAAAAATGGCGTGGAAAAATCTTTACGCACACAATTCGTGCCTCGGCTGATTCTTTATCCGCGTATCCTCCGACCTTCGTCGGACTCGGTGAATTTCGCGAAAATCGCCAGGGGCGAGTGACCGGCGAGGCGGCGATGTTTGCCGCCTACACGTCGAGTATTGTTGAATCACGGCCAGCCCCGCGAGGAAAGGGGAACAAATAAAGGGTTATTGTATTTGCACCGAGGCTTCGAGCAACGGTCTCGACGTGTGTGCGCGGTGGCAGCCTCTTCTTCTCGTCGAGAAAACCACCCGACGTTTCGAACGAAGATATATATCTACCTACTAGCGAGGGAGATCTCGAAAAGAAGATACATCGAAGGTTGTGGACACATAGGAACGTCGAACGACCTTTAATAGCTTCCCGCTAAAGGTAAGAAGACTGGATTACAAATGGCTGTATGTGTTAACACATTTTATAGATGATTTCCTTCAGTGAATTATACAATTTCGAAAGCTTTTTTACTTATTAATGCTGAGAAAGAATTTTTAATCTCCTACGTCAAG
The DNA here is from genome assembly GCF_000204515.1 of Acromyrmex echinatior. Next base: position 2,773,311 of record NW_011627850.1, read on the forward strand.
TCTTTATTTTTCATAAAGGACCAAATTAATTTTTAAATCATTATTATTTTTATTCAAAAGATACAGTATATTCGTACATACTTTAGTGATAGCGATCCTCCCATTAAACGAATTTAATTCGCATAATAAACTTCGCAGTGACAATGGCGATCGTTAGAAACAGAATCCCAGGTACTTCCTATCAATAGGATTGCTGCACGGAATTCGTGAAATCGACGACTCTAGTTACAGACCTTCCTCCCGACAGCATTATCGCGCTCTCGTTTGACACTGTTAACGCGCGCATGACGCCGTATCAACGTTTCACACGACGTAATGGCGAGAGAGGACAGGGTGCGTCACAAGAGGGGGTTAACGGGGAAAGAAGGGACGAGGGTACGACGAAGTAGTCGATGGCAGTGGGGGTGATGGCTCGCAGCAGCAGCAGCAGTAGCAGAACAAGCCATCATGCCTTGTGATTATGACAGATCCAGGACGCGGGGATAGCCGGGTGGCAGGGAGGACGAGGAGAGGGTGGCAGGCAGCGACCATAGCCTCTCATTAGAACTCGCGTGGCGCAACGCGAAATAAGGGTGTATCGCCGGTCGGGAAAATTGTAAGTGTCGCGAGATCAAAGGCTAGGGCAGTAACGCGATATCACTCCGCATGATAGGGCGCGTGCATTCTCTCTCCTCTCTACACCCTCTGTGAGAACCTCCATCTGCCGTCGAAGAGAATGCCGACCTCTTTCTCGCCGACTAAAGAGGAGCGCCGGGATCGGAATTGGCGACGTAAGGAAATATTGTTGCCGGTAAGGTGTCAACTGCAGCACACTCGACGTGAGAGGGGTCGGTGAAAAGGAGGAAGAATGATCTTGCCTCAAAGATGAGGATCGTTTGATCCGACGATGAGAAACTAGACTGGTACCGGAAACTGGGCTGGTTTGTAATCTCATAGTAATTGATCATTTCAACGTAATTGATTGTTTTTCTTTTTCAAAAGACAAAATAAAAGAGAAAAATAGAAGTAGAAAATTGTAACCAGAAATTGAAACTTGTGCAATTCATTCTAAAAAAAAGAAAAAAATAAAAATGTACAACCAACGATATTTATCTCGGATATTATCTTCGGACGTTACATAATTAAAGCGGCACGTTGTATCGCTTAGAGTTTCCAGGATACAGTTCGCGAAAAACAAAACTGTCGTTAAACAAGTCGATCGGTAATCAGAGCGTGCGTCAAAGAGACTCCTTAATTAAAAACGTTCCTTCATAACGGACTCAAAGCTTCTTTGTCGCGGACACAATCGTGACGTTACCGCGTATAATTATCGACGTAGTATTCCCGAGCGACAACCGAGCGATTATGGCTAATAAAATTGTTTCATGGTCGACGTCGGTCAGGCAACCTTCCGACAGTCCTCTCGCTGTATCGAGATCGCCGATCAGCGATCGTTCGCCGCGCAGGACTATCGCGAGGTCATCCAGAGATCGTCCCCCGTGTTCGGGGATAAACCTGCTGTGCTCGTCGACAATGCCGCGTCTTAACGTTTGCGCTCGTTCAAGTCCATCGAACTCTCGCCGCGTGCTGTGCGCGCCGTTCAAAGAAACTACCACGGAACACTATCAAAACAAGAATCGATATGGCGTGCCTCGCGGCCGCATTCGCGCATCGAGAGAGAGAGAGAGAGAGAGAGAGAGAGAGACGGGCATACCGATTGCAAATCGAGTCGCGATCGGCAAGACCAAGGCAAAGGGGAACAGAATGTGATGCGAGTTAGCAAGCGCTATACGATTTGTCGCTAACAATTATTATACAATATATTTCTAGTAATGCCGAATAGCCGATCCGACTTTGTCATGATTTCCAAGAGCGATTATGTTGCGAGGGATGTCACGTATCGCGATTAGGTCGAATTTTAATTAAACGAGTACCGATAGCATCGCGCGCGAACCCCAGTCCAGCTGACGACGAGTTACTTTCGCGCAATTAATTTTCATACCACAGATTTTAATCCTCCTGACGTGGATGTGTAACTGGGCTAAAGTGCCCAATTAAGTACTTTGATTCAACGTCGCGCGTTAAGCTTTCTACCCGAGGGTGAATGTTGGTTTCTAAGAAAAAAGTTCCGTAACTTTTTTACAACCTAGCATATACAGTTGCTTCATAATTGCTATTTGAGGATTTCTAAAAAGTTTGCTTAATTATGTTAAATTCTAAATTTACATATATTGTATAAAATTTTAAATGTAGTCCCTCCCAAAATTTTGTTTGTAGAGTTCTTAAAAATAAAACATTTACATTAACGAAATGAAAAATATGAACGCTTATATTTTTGTGCGCTGTTTCTTTATATGCAATGTTTGAAGAATATTCTCCCAAAACTTTTAGAGTAAATCTCACTCCGAAAAGTGAAATCACACTTTTAAAGAATTTATTTTCAAGACTGGCTCAATTTTCACTCTTTAGAATGATATTTCATTCCAAAGAATTTAGGGAGTGTATATATTAGATCATTTAAAAAGTATCCGCGGTTTTTGTTCAATTTTTGAATAAAAAAACCGCGGATACTTTTTAAATGACCCAATATATATATATATATATATATATATATATATACAATAACTGGATAAATATATATGGCAATACAATGTAACTTTATCATAATCAGAATTTTATTTGTACAAGCACGAATTTGCATTAACACTAAACGGTAATTCTAATCGGCATGAATGGTTGCAGAACTAATAATTTTTCTAGACAAATAAACTCGATTGAAACTAGGCATTTGGAAGATTTCGAGGACACAAATCCGTCCTTCGGCCGTTGCTATCATCCAGTGCGACTTTTCTCAACGCGTGAAAGCGGCCGCCATTATCGGAGCTGCAAATCACGTGGAGGCCGAGCATATCGTGGCTCGTAGCCACGACTTGTATGGACTTGACTTGCGCCAGATAGTCAAGTCAACCGACATGGCACGGCGATTCGCGCAGAGCAGAGCAGAGCAGAACAGCGCAGCGCAAATCACACGTTGCTTGCGCGTCGGTATGCAAGAGAGAGCGGGAATGTTGTGCCACCTTATTCGCAATTACAACCACGCAACTCATAATAACCGTGCGCGGCCACGGCCACGTGTAATATATCCAAGCCACCCTGAGAGCGACCACGCAAATGGTCCCCGGATAGAAACGAAGACGTTGCGGGGCCCGGGGACCCGTTCCTGTCTCGCTCTCTCTCTCTCTTTCTCTCTCGTTCGGTCTGTCTATCTTTCGCCGGCCAACCCCGTTTCGAGGCAATCCTATATCATCCAACGGCCGTCGCGGAACTGCGGGGTGAAACCGCACATCGGCGATGCCGAGTGCCGAGGCACCGATAGGATCAGGCTGCCGTGCGGCCTGCGACGTTATTTACGATCGATAATTAGCGGTATCTATCGCTGCCGGCGCCAGCCTCGCGCGGTACTCCGCCCAACCTGGGCCAATGATATACCATGAGCCGCGGGTGGGAGAGGAAGAGGATGAGTTTCTCTCTCATGTCCCCGTTACCGTCTGCTACGGCAGCGAATTATTCGCAACGCCTATCGTCCTTCAGGTTCGTGCGCGAGTTTACCGGAATTGCAAAGGGGCAATCAGAAATGCAACAATAAAGATGTCTGTAACTGGCGGAGAGAAGTATTGGTTGAAAAGAATATATTTTATAAATTTCAAACACCTAAAAGATTAAAGCAAACGAAAGTTTCAAAGTTTCAAAAAGTTTCAAAGGTTCTAAAAAATTTTCTAAAAGATATATATTAATTTCAGAAAAGAAATCTAGAAAAAAAAAACAGTGAAAGATTTAAAAGGTTTACAGATGCGCGAGAAGATTCAAATATTTTGGTTTGAAAAATAAATTATTGCACTTTTTTCTCTATACTATATATTTTTTATATTTTACTAAAGAAACATTTGTCATTTGCGTAAAATGTATTATGAATCATAATTAATTTTAATTTCAATTTTAATTCAATTTTCAAAAGAGCTAGTAAAGTATGCATGACGCGCGATTCATGTCAGGAACATAAATACAGAAGGATTCCGCGTATTGTATAAGCAAATATCTAATGTGCCATTGTGAAGAGAGCAGATAGCACAATAGCGAAATCTTGGCGTAGATGTCGTACTTGGGTTGTATAGAATCAACGGGCCGGCAGATATTTACGATGAAGAAAGCAAGCCCTTATGCAGCAAGGTTGACTTAGCAGAATATATAGTTATTATGGTGGTGTATTCTTATCGAGGGAAAACATAGATCATAGTTAGAAAACATACTATTATCGTTTGCTTCTTGCTCGACGCGGTCGACTTGTCATTATCGTGCCGTTTGCGAGTGCTTTGCGAGTTGCGAGGGAAACAATGCGTGCAGAAAGCCGCTGGTGAGACATTTAACAATCGACAAAGAGTATCGTTGTCCAGCTGAATGCAAAGGACGCATTGATCGCTGTAGATTTCTAGAGAGCATGCATATACATATTCATAAAATATTAACGAACCATTTACATATGTCTAACACGTATACACATGTTGCGTCCGGTTGCGTATAAAACAAAATTTCGTGGAAATGCAGGGGAATATCAAGAGATAAACCTGCATAACAGCACGATATACCTACCAACCTACCATCGCATTAACAACGTTAATCAGTGGACGTATACACCTGCAGGGAGGGAGATATACGCGCTTTATATAAATCATTACAATGTAGATGGACTCTAACGCTTATCTCTCTGTTCTACGGCCATTGCTGCCGGCTGTTCGCAGATATTACAGATGCTGTACGCGAGTTACGTCTTCGCTCTGCGCTCTTCGCAGTGTCGCAAAAGAAAACTACGGCAGCTTGTAATCACACTGAAAGAGAAAGTTTTTTTTTTCTTATCTCTATATAAGGTCGAATCATGAAACTTTTATACAATCGATAAAGTTCTGGCATCCTCTTAAAAAGTTTCAGATTTTTCTGATATGTTCGATTTGAAAAAAATGTTCTGACGATTGAAAAAAATAAAGACCCGAGAATATCGGCGGTGCCAATTTCCGTTTCCGTAATACGTTATTTCCCAAGGAATAGCGTGCGATAAAATCGTAATTAATCTGAGCGTATGAAAAAAAAAAATATATTATAATAAGAAGATTGCATTTCCAAGTGAAATTGAGAACCTCAAAGGTGAGTGTTCCATTTATATTGTAAAATATTTCCCGCGGGTGAATTGTATCGTGAATAATTACTGTAACTAGATGCAATATTTTTTTTTTTTGTTGTACGAGAACAGAGAACATAATTATGTGCACCGATGTCGATAAGCTCGGTAAGCTTCTCTCCCGTGCATGCATTTTTATGTGTAAACCGGGAGAACAAACATTGTTGCAACATGCAGAGTCACTTGACGGAACAGATGGCGATCACAGTGTTGTGCAAACCGGTGGCGCGCGCCCCTCAAGGATATTCGTGTTCGAGACAATTAACACCCCGGGCGCACCATTTTTCAGAGCGCCGTCCGTCGGTTTGATACTTTTGACTTGGTTCGCCGCGCCCGCGGTGTCGGAAACCCTAAAACCCAAATTAATTAAGCTAATGGTCAGGAAAGAAGCTGAAAGAGAGAGAGAGAGAGAGAGAGAGAGAAACGGTAGTCAGGAAATGCGACGCGACGGTAGGAAAAGTTGAAATAAATGGACGCCCGTAATGGCGGTGAGCTGTGTCGGCGCGTTGAAAATAATCGTAGAAATTAAAGTCGAATTAGTAACGGCGACGTGACGTGGCGCGCTAATGGCGAATTTAATACCTCAAGGTCGCGATACCTCCGCTAATTATGCACGGCGACGTCAAAAGGCAATCTCGTTTTATTAATATTCATGCGCTCTGCATGTTAATAATTATCGTCGCGCGTGAAATATTTAATTACTGCGAAATAATTAGTATAGCAGGCGGTGGAAAATTCAAATCAAGATTGATAGCTAACCATCCCGCTAATTAATATCTAACGCCTCAAGAAGAGTATTGAATAATAATAGGTTTGTAATATTTATAGACCGCTAAAAATGCTAAGTGTTGTATATCTCAACGTTAACTTTCCAAAGGATATAGGTACCCCCAGCAGGCTGTAGAAGGCTACTTAGTTTTCCAGTTAAACTTTCCTCTTCGGAAGTTCGTCGAGCCGTAGAAGTTCTCCCTATCCCCCTGAATGGGCGACCTGCCGATCGATATGGTTCGATTTCTTGAAATATCTCGGGAAATCCGTCGGTGATGTGCACCACCACGGTGATGTTACGCACGATGCACTTAGCAATGACGGACTACGTTGCGGCGTGATGTGTATCGGTATACGTACATTTGTGTATACGTAAACACATTTACGCGTTCAGAAACGGAACGAAGTCAAGAGCGCTCGACGGAAACGGAAGTGCCTGTCATAGCTGGATACATAAACACATCGCGCTATTATATATTCACGCAACGGGTGCCGCGAATAATCTCTTAGTCGCCTAGAATTTCCTACCGGAATGCCTGAACAAATACCGTCACCAGGCGGTTCTAGCTCGTTCGAGAAGCACGTAATGCGAGAGTATGGCGTTGCAAGCCGCGATGCATCGGAATGCAATCTAGATTCTCTCAGGACGCCGGCTGGCAAATTGCTTTATCGCGATGCAACGCGGTGCTAAAAATATTTCACGTATTTATGATCTTACACGTGTAATATTATATTCTCCTCTCATTAAAAATTCGTTTTCTATTGGAAATAAAAAATTTCATTGAAAAATATACGCTTCTATCAAAACTCGACACGGTCTCGTATCTTTCCTTTTTTTCTTCTATACTTATTCCTTATAATTTTGTAAAATATAATATAATTAAAAAACTGATATAGCTCTAGAATTGTGTCCGTTTTTTTTCTTTTCTTTTTTTTTTTTTAGCACGAAGGAAATCTCGATCGCAGTTTTTGACGACGAAGCTTTCCGGTACCCGCAGGCCACGTACGCAGGCACGCATATTATTCAGGGCCGTATCTGTGCCATGTGGTCAGCAGGGCTCTCGGCAATATTTATGCCGTCGTAACTGTCCGCCTACCAGTAAAGGGGTCTCTAAACGCATCAATTTCATGCGGCGGCGCGAAAAGGGCGTGAATATTTGAAACGGATATCCATCTTCGGTTACTTTGTTATTTGGCCGTGGTGCGATCGCGTAAAGGATCCACATTTCCTATCTCGTCACCCTTTTTAACTTTGCGCGCGTGGACAATTTTTAACAAACTTGTAATAATAATTGATTTTCCGGCGAGCAGTAATTCAAAAGTAATTTCAACGGAATAAGAATTTATGAAAGTGCAACACACACGCAATCTGCGAGGAATAACATGTAAAAAAAAAATAACGCAGAAAGTTGCTACTCACAATTCCTGCCGTCGCTTCCTCCGACGTAGTATCAGAGGGTGACATTTATTCTCGTACGCCAGAGATAGGAAGTTCTGAATTTCGAGCGAAATTTCGAGCCCGGCCAGAGCTCTTCGCATGATAACGACCGAGATGAATTTGACTCGTACTCGTACATAATCGATTCGTGCGCACACATCGATTCTAGCCGAGAATACGCGGAATTTGTCTCGCACGGGCGATTTGTTTTCTATTCACGGGCGATTTGACGAACGGAGGTCGCCGCGACGGCAGCTTTGTTCGCAATTCGGTATAATGTCGCATGTATTTGGATCACGTTCGACGATATGTCAATATAAAGGAGTTACTCGCGGGTCTCTGCATACCAATTCGGGGGCGGAGCAGCTTGTTATCCTAAATACACGAAATCCTTTGGAGACGCATGGTCCGCCTTTGCCCTCCTTCCTTCACCTTGTCCTTTCCTCTCTCGACCCTCCTCCTCCCCCCCCCCCCCCCCCCCCCCCCCCCCCCCCCGATCGTCCGTCCTCTTCCACCATCCCGTCTCAATCCCTCGGCGAGACTTGGATATAATGCTAGACAAATTGGCGATTCAATCGAACACCATAGGATACACTACGTCGCTCGCTGTAACCGTTGAGCGAAGGATCAATTTAAGTATATTATGGAAATTGATCGAACTTTGTGGATTTCGTGCAAATCAGAACCGATTAGAAGTTGTGCAGATGACAAAGCGATAGATGCAAACGTAAATATGAAACGTATTATAGTATTATAATATATTATTTATTCCGAAAAGAAGAAAGTTTAAAGGAGAAACGAGAGAATTAAATATTTAGAGAGAATATATTACAAAAATATATTAACTTTATATTATAACAATATATTTAAATTTTTGTTATTATAAAAAATTAAATTGTTATTATAAAAAAAAAATAACGACAGTTCTAGTAGCACTCTTTATAGTTGTAATTTCTTTAAAAAAAAAAAGAAAGAGAGAGAGAGAGAGTTTCATATTCTTCATATTAAAAAACCAAAATTTTAAGTATAAGGGACTGTAGAACTATGAAAAATGCGTAACTGAAACTGTCATTATTTTTTTAATAATAACAGAATATCGTGCTAACTTCACAGATCCATTGCCGGCAGTAGACATTGGACGATAGGAAGAGGAAATAGAAAAAGAAGACAGAGCTCTTGCTTTATACGAGGCTCTTTTTTACATCTCAATTT
>NW_011627850.1:2782072-2815934 GCF_000204515.1 Acromyrmex echinatior
CGTTGTCGTCGTCCTCGTCGTCATCGTCGTTGTCGTCGTCGTCGTCGTCACCGTCACCGAGGGCTCGACTATAAAATATTTGCTTTGGTAATGAGGCCACGGTTGAGCAACGCCCACGGGTGCACCCCGGCCGAAGGGTAGGATTCGAAGTGCAAATAGGAGAATAGGAAGGATTTGAATTATCGTGACACCTCCGACTGCGCTACTCTTTTCTGCTCTGGCACACGATCCAGCCGATAACCTGCCAAGGGCGTTCGTAGGAGCAATCGGTATGAATCAAGTACATGCGAAACGAACTCGAGAAACGCGCGCGTCGTTAGTAAGTTACTAAACGACGAGGAAAGTCGAAAAAATTTGAAGACGATAAAAGAGCTGATCTAAAAGTTCATATCTTATTAGAAATTCGCAAAGAATAATTAAGAATAAATTTTATATGTATAATTAATATCTACTACAATACAAAGTACAATACAAAGTCTTATAAGACCGTAATATAATTACACAACGAATTGTAATTAACGTCTATTTTATTATATATAAGTTGTATGAAAAATTAAATAATTTATCTGCCACTTTTAGAAAGATAAAACAGATGGTCTTGGTAACTCTCTCAGTATTTCTTGGAGGAAGCAATCAACTTTTGCAAAACACTAATTACTACTTCCCAAGGGTGTACAGCAATTATTCCTGCGTCATCTCGCGATGATAATTCAATCGAGATAAAAACAAACCAACAGAGACTCACGCACGAATTATACGCTAATTAAAATCATGTGTAAATTATGCGGCAATATAGCAATGCATCTATTTACACATCGAGCGTAGAATCAATCGCATCGGATCTCCAAGACGAGCGTCGTCATTTATTGTTCCGTCCCTCCCTCTCTTTCGAGAGCGATGGAGAAAGAAAGACGAGATCGAGCTGGAATCGGTACAGCGCGTTAACGCACAATACCGTAACGAGCTAATCACGATATCAAATTCTTTGCCTGTCAGCGCGGCATTTCGATGCTAAGATATCCGGGCGTCGTGCCGGTAGGGGGTCCGTTCCGTAGAAAAACGCCGGATGACCGATTATGATGAAGCGATTCCTCGCGCGGAGACCCCAGGCGAGACGAGGGGATGAAACGGGGGGGAGAGGAAGTTAGAACGAAGACAATCCCGATATATACATACCTCGGGGCGAATCACCTCGGATAATTGAAACACGCAATCTCGTACTTACGATAATGCATCTGCCGCTGTCATCGTCATCGCTGTCGTCGTCATCGTCATCATTATCGTCATCGTCGTCATTGCTGTCGTCGTTGATGAAAACTCGAAGCTTATCTATCTACACATGTGATTTTTCTTGTCAAGTCTACATTACTCACTTTCCTATAGCATGTTACTTCATTCGTGTGGAATTTACGACGACGAGACTTAACTTAGGATGAATTCGATTATTCGCACTACACTGAATTAGTACCTTAAAGGCTGCTTTATGTAAAATATATTAACAATGAAATAATATATATATTCTATTAATATCATTATTATTAGATATTTAATTGTTAAAAATATTCATGTGTTTTTACATCTAACTTTGCTTTCATGTATAGTTTTTAATGTGCACTAATCTAGTATAATAAAGTGAACGAATTCGCTATCAAATTAATTTCGTCAATCAATCTGCATTACCAAATGTCTTTTTATACAAATAGCTTAAATATATACGTTGACGTTGGATAATATAAGACAACTTACATTGAAATATATTTTTGGAACATAGATTTGGAGAGACATGCTCCTCAAATTCTCTTTTCTCTACTACTATACATACATAAGAGATACTAATCGACGCGGCCCTCCCGGTAGAAAGTCGCGGCCCTGCCGGTCGCAACTCGCGAGTCGTTAGATCAACGAATCGGACGTGCAGATCGGATCTTTCCGAGAACGAGGTCTGTTCGGGAAGCGATACGATGGACGATACGTCGCGATCGGTATTTACGGCTCCGCGATGAAATCCCGCGGTGGTATTGCTAGAACCATGCGCGCGGAACCAGGAGCCTGTCGCTTTTGATCAGCGGAGCCGCCCGCGATCGAAATCTCTATACGCAGCCTCGAGCCGCGCGAGATACTTCGTTCTACAAATTGCTCCGAAGCCGCTCGTGCTGTTTGTTTTCGCATACTGCCGGAGCAACCCGAGACAGCCGAGAGCTGTCCTGTACCCGAAACCCGATTGTAATCCCCTCGTGTAATTTCAATCAATCCCGCTACGTCGAATCGACCGTCGACCCCTCTCCCCGTTCCTCTCTTCCCCCTCGAAATTCCCGACTATGCTGCTCGCGGTGTTGTCCTGTTACGAGATTGTCGGTTCTCAGCTGTACACGAGGATTGTACATGGATCCTGACGAGTTCCAAGACAAAATACGCCAGGTACGTGCGACGTGAGGCACGGTGCCCCAGGTGTCAGATCGATCATACGAATAGTCGGTCGATCGTGCGGCGAAGCATCCCCGCTGCGTACGGGACAACTAACCCCGCAATCGGTTTCCCCCGCTTGAAAGAACACGCCCGTGTCCCTCCCTACCCTGACCATCGCATCAGTCCGCGGATTCCCGCCTGACACGTACATACTCACACACAGCCGATACCCCATGCTCGATATGTTACAATAAAAGTACTATCCTAGCGCCGACACGTGATGACTCTATCGGACGGACCCTGGCTCTTTTCTGAGAATCACGCGTCTACGCTTCTCGAGCACGATGCACCAGTCATCGTCGAGACGTCCTCGGCATGTTGCTTTCTTGCCTTGAGTCCCGCTACCCTCCTCCTCCCCCTCCTCCTACTCCTCCTCCTCCTCCTCCTCCTTCCCCCTCGTATCGCCGATCGAACGACTATTCGTAACTGGTGAACCAATGCTCGATCTCACTCTTCGTGGAGACGATGACGACCCCCTCGAAGCGCCTACGTTCTACGGCACTGTTGCCTTCGAGCGAGATCGAACTGGTACGAAATGGATCTGGCAGTTGGAGCCGTGGAGTTTCTCGGTTGTTTCTTTTTTTTCTCTTTTTTTTTCCAACTTATCGATAGTATCGAAAGCAATTCTCGCGCGTAGTTGTAGCGCGTCTTTCGGTCGATATCTCGGCGGCGTCAGACGACGGTAATTTGAAGGAGATACGAGGCGTTCCGCAATTAGCTTCCTACATCGGAGTGGAGGAAGATTGACACATTAATTACAAAGGATAATTAATATTAGCAACTATAAGGATATTAATGTCTCTCTAATGTCTGAGAAGCTGCGTATACAATAAGAGTTCAATTGAAAATTTTTTATCATGTGAAATCATGATGTTTAACTAAACAGTTAATTTCTTGTTCATTATTTCTATACAATGTAAAAGAGTTTCAATGTACTCGTAAAAAGTCGTAAAGAAATCAGTAATCATTGATTAATTGAGACAAGATACCGTCCATAAAAATATTATCAAAATTTAATATTGCATGTTCGCGTATTGCGAAATACGTGCGTTAGTTAAAATGTTTATAAAGTACACTTATTTAATTTATGATTTATTTAATAAATAATAGAAATAAATGACAACCAAAAATCAAACAGTTATAAACAATAATACGGCATTAAAGAAACATATTTCTTTTTTTTAATCGTTAAATTATTAAAAATCCGAGCTCACGCGTCCGCTATAAATCACGTCAAAATATTATCGATGTAATAAGCTTTATGATAAACATTAATACTTTCCGTATCCACAAATTATCTCATTAGAAAATTACGATATATTTTATTATTCTTATTAAAAATGCTGAGTGAATGCAAGCTCCCATACCACATCCCCTATAAATCGCATCAATGCACTGTCGACGAAACGAATAATTTGACGCGGCAATCGCGTTATATCGGCGCGCGATCTAACGAGCGCGCAACGCGCTTGTCAGGCGAGCTTTTTTGCTAACCAGCACTCCGACGCAGAAACTTATACTTAAGTCGGGCTCGCGCATTTCGATCTCATGCAAATTAGATCCGGCGCGTATCGCGTTCCGTCCGAGCCTCGTTCGATCCCTGCCGAGCGTGACGCGGGAAGGAATCGAGCGATTTCGTCGATCGGAGATTCGTCGGCACGGCTCGAGCCAATAAAATTTTCACGCCGCAGACGCCATTGCGATCGTCGCCGAGTTATCGTCCTCGGGAGAGGTGCATTCCTATCAGATATTTATTATCGTCTCGTATTCGATGCCGGTGTCGACTACGGGACTTGTTCGCAACCGTGTCTCATCGACACGCCGTCGACCCCGTATAGTTGCGCGTGGCCGAGATTACAGGGTACGCGACCCCTTGCACGAATTTCTCTCTTCAGCTTTTCTCTCTTCGAAAGATTATTTAAATTTGTCACGCGTAGTCGAAGATTTTCGCCTTTTCCCTCGCGAAATTATCCGCCAGATGAATGCTTTGTTTCGAAAATGCGCCACGACACGTTACGTGATCCTAATTTCTGATTAACGCAAAATATGTACTTCCAAATTATTATTGCAATAAATAAGTATAACGTTGATATGCACGTATTCGATATATTCACAAATTATAGAACGGAATTTTACTCGATCAACATTCGATCACTTTATACGTTACGTATATTAAAACTAAACAAAACTGACTAGTATATGACGTTTGTTTTGCAACGTATTGTTATTCGTGAATATATATGCAATCATGTTATTGTCAATCGCAGAGATTCAAGTATAAACGCGAGTCGTTCCACATGCCTCGCATTAATCTTCGAAATGCGATCGTGATAAGTACGAGATGCCGAACACGTTTATTCCCTATGTACATTGCAATTAATAATTATCGGACTGATGATTAATGAGCTTCCAAGCTTAACGGTTCATAAGCATATCGAAATGACGGTTATTCATCGAAACAGATATCTCGCGTAATTTATTCACTTGATGTAGGAATCGGAGCGAAGAGAAAATGAGACTTTTAAATTATTATTTCTCGCATAAGTAATAATTATTTGTGGTAAGACTTGGTTTCGATTACATCTCGCGTTGTATTTTACTTTTTCACTGGCTTGAGTGTAATTAAATGTAATTTTAGTAACAGAACAGATTTATCGATACGATATATTGATTATTTATTAATATATGTATATCGCAATACGTGAGCACATGCAATATCAAATTTTGATTATATTTTTATGGATGGTATTATATATATTGTCTTAATTAATCACTGATTCTTTACGATTTTTACGAGTGGCATCGGAATAAAGTAATCGCTATTTACTGTTTAAGATTCGTTCGTTTCACTTCGAAACATTACGAATGTTAGGCATACTTTCTCATGTTATTTTTTAGTCACGGTATAATAACGTGCGCATCTCATGCGATTAACAGCAGGAGTGCTATTCGGAGTTGCTACGCAAAGTACTACGCGAATATCGCATTCTGGTGATTAGTGTGCGCGTGATGATTAGTAATTTCTGACGATTAGTGTTGCAATTAACCGTATTTTCGTGAATGAGTGCCACAAAGAAGAAAAAGGAGGAGACCTGAGAGACATCGGACGACAACGAAGCAATCATAGAATAAGTAATTTACTATTTATATACAATCATTTATAATTATATTTTATGCACGCAATAATTATTTTTCGAAATATTAATAATATTATTTTGCACGCTATAATAATTTAAATTTTCTATTTGTATTTTATTTTCGACGTAGTCGTTGCGTATCGTATCAGTAAATAATACATACATTTTTTAAGTTTAGTTAACGGATCTGTGATAATTTCGGATGTATCTAATTGTAAGTTGCATGGGGAAGTATTTATAAAAAAATGAAAAATTTATGAATATACGAATAGATAAAATATTTCACGAATTCATTATCTCAAAATGGATAAGCGAGTGTCAGAGCGCATAAATCATATGCAACTTTTTTTGCCTGTATCGGAAACTACGATGTCCTTAATATTTATTCATATAGAATTAATTATTATAGAATTTCTTATTTTAATTAAGTTAATTAACTCGATCGCGTAATCTTTTAAAATGTTATAAACAAATTTTCAATGAATCAAGAATGATTGGTCACGGAGATTGGCATCGTTGACATTTAATGGGACAAAGGATCGAAAGTTACGAACGAGATAACAGTTACGTGCACTCCTAATTGCCCATTCGGCGAATTAAAAAACGGGATAGACGGGTGATTCATTCTTTCCTCCCAATTGAAGCTCCCAATCAGAAGATAAACGGATGCTGAATCTCATCGTGTTCTGATCACAATGTTATTCTGATGTATAAGCATTGTTGAATAATTCAGATTTAATATTTCCTCCGACTGTAGAAAATGTAAATTATATTTCCAATAACGTATCTTAACCTTAGCAATAAACACGAATGACAATATTCCGTTTGCGGTTCAGTCTCCGTCACTGTAGCTGCAAAGTATAACCGCAGACCTCAGAAAAAAATCATATATTTCTCTCAATATTATTAACCTATTTTAATGACTGTAATATTTCGATTACTGCTTGTTCACTTATTGGAAGTAATTCTTTAAAAAGTCTATCAATAAGATTATATAATTTATATACCTATGATATTGTAAAAAAAAAAAACCTAAATTTCTCTAATGATCGTGAACGTAAAGAAACGTTTATCTAACGCAATAAGCACCGAAACACCTATCCTAAAAGTAATAAAAATAACGAGCTACATGATCGCTCAACGATTACCGAGAAAGAGGACAAAACCAAGTTTTCCCAAGTCCATTCACGTCGAACGTCGCGCGTTCAAAGATTCTCGTCTTTCGAGCGGACCGGCGCGGCGCGAGAGGATCTTTAATTCTCGCTGACCGGCGCCCATTTACTTTGCGGTCAGCACTTGCAATTGCAACGGGCCGCGCAAGTCGGTCTCTGATGCGTCCTGCGGTCGAACGTCATCACCGTAGCTCACGCGTCCTGACGCAGGATGCACCTACCCTGCGGGACCTTCTAATATTCGAAATTGCTCGTCCTGGCATGTTTATTTGACGTCGGGGCTGCCGTAGAGAGTCGCCCGTCCTATCTCACCCCATCCTCCTCTCTTTCACCCATCCCGTCTCGCTCTTTCTTCCCTTCTTCCAATTTGCCGGCTGACATTTCTCAAGTCCTTCTGTCGCACTCGCGCTCGTCGTGGTGCCCCTTTTTTCGCCTCCTATGTATCCATCCCACGGCCTCCCTTTTTCTTTCTCTCCTTTCCGTCTCGTCTTGTCGCGGTGACGACGACGGCTTTCGTCGTCGGCTGAAACGCCAACTGAGAAAAACGTCGTAACGCGCCCGAACGAACGAGACCATATTGGCACCGGAGCTGGTGGGACTCGCGACGTACCTCGTTCAGTATATCAGCAGCTGCATCTCTTATTCATCTGATAAATGGAGAGAGAGAGAGAGAGAGAGAGAGAGAGAGAGAGATGCTTGATTTTAATGAAATATCAATGTTTTTACATAACGTGAAAATGGAAAAATAATATCGCGCCATTTCATGAATTCTCTTTTATACATTGAATGCATTCAATACTACAATCGCCCACTAAATAGCCAAGTAGCAATTTAATATGACCGATTGAATCTGAAAGTAAGAATCAATCACATTCGATTGATAACTTAGCCATTCAGTGAATGATTGTAATAGATATTAAATGTGTTAATCCATTACGTTTCACTATTACATTTTCAGGATGTCAAGGATATGTTCATAAATTCGGCAAGAATATTGTATAAACATCTATACAAAAAAGAACCAAGTGAAGAGACTGATAAATATATTTTCAGGAAGTTCCTAAAGAATTCATCGATTTGCTAAATTATTTATAAGCGATATTGTACAGGGTCATACGGTTGCTTAACTGCGTGATGCTAGATAAACCTCACATTCTATCCGCTAATTACTTGATCATCGTAAATGATTATCTACGGAAGGGAGAGCACCGTTAAACAATATCGTGGAAACGTTTCTGTCTACTAGCTCTCTGTTTAAGAAAAAACACCAAATACCTTTGTTTTTTTTTCTTAAAAGTCATAAGAAAAAAGGAAAAACGCTTATCTCAAATAGCGATTATGCTTTTTTTGAAAACACTTGAACGCTAATCAGAAAGGAATTTCTCGTAATAATATTAAAATAAAAGAGAAATTAAGTTTTGAAAAAAAAAAAACAAAAAATTGCAGGACAGCAACTTGAAACAAAGAACTATCCTTTACAATAAAAGACGTATAGTAACCGTACTTATGGCACACTACAGACTCGCTTAGTTCTAATCTATTACTAACGGCTTATTGTAGAAAGCCCATTATGTTTTACGTTAAAATGTAGGATACAGTCGGACGTAGGACAATGCACTTACGTCGTGCGGAACGACAACCGCGGCCGCAAAAGCGCTTGTAATGCGGCGCATCCTTGCATTATGCATCGTGCGAACAACGGCGCGCGGCGCATCAATCTAAGACACGTCCGCCGGCGATAAATCGGGTGATATATACGGCAAAGGTACGATATTACGCGCGGTGCGATATCGTCGAACAGATAATTACCAGAAAGTGCGTTTTATAAAACCACCAACGTCAGCCCGCTAATTATAGGCTCCCGACTTTGCGCGCTGCCCGCTGTTCTCATGCAGATGAGGCGGCTTCTAGGAAATCGACATGAAAGAGAAAAGTTATACCATACGATTCATTCTAGAGATCGTTCTATCGGTGTAAAAATACGATTTATCTGCCACGAACAATAGCACTCTTTTGCATCGGAATATATACGCGGTAATTGGGTACAGCTAAGCCCTGATGTTCGACTGTTTTGAATCGGTTAAAGAGCAATTTATACACGATCATTACGCGTTATTACTCGAGATAGCTGCTTTATATATAGTGCAGAGTTAAAATTAAATTTCCTATTTGCACTTTAATTAAAAAAATATGAACTGTACAATGAAAAGAATTGAAAACTTTGACAGAATTTTTATTCTTTTCTTCTTTGAATAAGAATCGATTTTACATCGATTCGACAAATAGGGAGAAGTTGAAAAGTATGGAGGAAATGATACGATGAGAAAACACGCTATATAAAATATTAAAAGGAACAAATGTCTATGTTAGATATCTGCCGTTTTTTAATTTAAATCGATGCCTGTTTTCGTGACCGGTGGTTAATCGGACTGCTGGTTAATGCGGTCGAGAACAATATCTTGCATAATACATTTTTAATTCTGGTAGACACATTGAGCTATGTTCGATATCACTGGCGGATCTGTGACCAGATATCGCATAGTCACATCTTGGTCGTTAGACTGCGCGCTTTTTTTGCAAGATACTATCCGATCCCTATCACTACAAATGAACGCCATTTGCTCGTGACTCGATGGCGTAGGGTGACGAATATATAAACCCGAATCAGCCTTGTTGTGAGTGGGACTTCGACCACGCAGTTTGCACTTGCATTATATATATATATATATATATATATATATATATATATGTATATGTATATATATATATGTGTGTGTGTATATATAATGCTCGCATCGACGACGGAATCCTCGTAATTTCCCGAAAGTGCACAAGTTGCGAGAAGTTCCAGTTTGCGAGAGATTCGACTTCGCTTGTAATTCGCTTGACTACATTAATTACATGACAGTGTCGCTCTACGGATGTCCCGGAGATAATTTACTATCATACTATCATTATCAAATCTCATTGGAAATTTACCGTTCTTTGGCGGTAATTCAATGACTTTTATATCACAATATTTTTTAATTTTACGTTACGTTTGAGAAGCGAATCTTTAAATGACTTTAAGTTAAAGTAAAATTGATTCAAAACGTACGATTATAAATTGATTAGATATTGAAAAAGTTAAGTTCTATTTGTTCTGTTTAATATCTTAATATGAAAAAATAATTACAAAGCTTGTATGCAATTGCTTTCTAAACTATTTAATTTATGCATATGTATATTCGAGTATTAAAAAAAATTATATAATTTCAATAAATAAAAGTTAAATTAATTTGAGTAAATTTTATATTAATTTAAAAGTATTCTAAATTTATTTTAAGAACATTAAAAAAAATATATATATATATATACATATTGTATAAGAATTTATATATTAAAAATGATAGCATTTTTTTGTAAATATCTTTACATCTTATATTGCGTTAATATAAATTTCTAACGATTCTAAATTCATTACTCAATCTTTTACTTTCTATTGTATCTCGAGAGATAGTTTCAAGGGGGCAACAAAAAACCAAGGATGTTCGAGATCAAATGTTCATATTTGCATTGGCAAGCAGCGAAGGCCCGTCAATTTGCGCTTATTAATTCGAATTATCGCTGCCAAGTGGGTGTCCAGTAGAGGATATTAAAACCTCTGACCTTTAGCAGGATGAATTATGCCGAAGTCTGTCACAGCTAAGGCGTTCTCATATTTTGCGTCACATAAAAATGTTCAACAGCTTGACGCTCATTCCGTAAAATCAATCAAATATATCGTTCTTAAATCAATATTTTTCTTACAATCTTGTAATTTTTTTCCACGTATATACTGCTAATTTCATAAATTTTACATGAACGTAAAATTTATTTTCAATACACTTATTTATTATCAATATACAAATATTATATATGCGTAAAAACTTCACGAAAAAAGATATGAAAAATAAGATAATCTGCCAGATCAATCGTATAGAATAGGGAAGGAGGGTTACTTTAAACACGAAGCAATTATGAATAATCTGCTTAAATAACCTTATTTCCTTTACTCTCGCTATAAAATCTTAGTAAATGAATTTTTTGCATAAAAAGAATAATATAAAAATATAATACGATTTAAATGTAAAATAAATTATTTTTATAACCGTAGTAATTGCACTTCAAAAAATTGATTTCGCGTTTTTTCGTCAATAAAACAATTATAAGTAGTAATTAAAATTATCATAATTTCTGCTAACTGCTATTTTTTTCGCATATTTTAGTTAATAATTATATAATTAATTTATATAAAATTTATATATCGAGTAAGTAATATTACGGTCACACGAAGTTTATTTGACGAAACTGTCATAATTTGTCAACACGATATATTTAACAGTTATATTTTCCATTTAAACTATGTTTAAGATTTCAAGTCCGATATATTTCTCTCTAATAAATTTAAATAAATTATCCATCCAAGAGATTGACTTGAAAAAAAAAAATCGCTACGTGTTTAACCGTCATCCCTTTCCCCTGAAAGCTAATAACATTTTCTCAAATAACTGAAATAGAGCAAACTTACCGACAGGCCACAAGTCGTCATTGTTTTCCCCAGCCGAATCGAATTGTCGATTCGTCAGTCGAACCCTCGAAATTAGAGCGCACCGATCAACAGACTGTTAACATGGCGGTCACGCTGGGGACACTCGTTGAAGCACCGTGTGACGTCACGACTGGCCGAAATGGAGCGGACGCGAAATCCACACGCATCTTACCGTATTCCTCACGCAATGCGAGATCGCGATCGAACTTAACGCGTACACGAGGCCCGCGGAATCCGTTCGACGAATTATTTCTCGGCGAATTGCGCGAAATTCGCGAAATCTTCGATAAATCCGACGAGCGAAGTGGCGACCCAACTTCATCGGCCATTACGCGTCTTCAATACTGAGAACGCGAAATCGATCCGCGACCAAGATCATTCCGATTCCGCGACAAGTTCACGGCGGTGACAACAAGGCGCACTTACATCGCAACCCATCCTGTAAGTAACATCAAGTTAAGAGAAAGTCGAAATAACTGTATTTTGACATCATAAAAGTCAAAATGATGATTTTTCATTTTAAAATTTGACTATTTATTGAAGTATGAGTGAAGAATCAAAATAACTACATTTTGATTTTTTATTAACTTTTGTGTGTGTTCCGCCTATAATATTCCTTGGGAATGGACGATGTTTTTTTTTTCTTTGTTAATTATACATGTAATAATGAATATGTAAAATAGCGAAACATATAGCCATTGAGAAAGCGTACGTGAACTAATTGATTTGATTAATTCAGCAAACAGATAAAATCGAATATTGAAAGTTCATAAGGTAATTAGCTTGTAGTAATGAATATTCTTGCTCTTTATCACAATGCTGCATGCTCGAATGAATTAGTCGAATCAACGATACTAATTACAACAAACAGACATCCGTCTTGGTGTAGTTATTTCGGAAACACTTTCGCGCGAGCACTTTCAATCCTTTCAACAAACGAATGCAATGAAATTTTGTCGGACAAAGCGACGCGGCGGCGATCCAATCCACCAATACGTGGTTTCATCAATAAAAGTGAGATTTAAAATGTTCCAATTGTTAGTCTTGTTGCAAATTGAGAGCATTAGAATTCCTTTCATGAATCATTTGATACTTATATAATTAAGTAATGATAAAATGTAACCAAGATATACAGGTCGAATATTTTCTAAATTTACGTAACATTTTATATGTACCGTGTATGAATGTGAAGTATTTGTTTCACAACCAGTTTTTCGTGGTTTTCATTTAATAAATAATGTGCAAATAAACACGAAATTGTTTATTAATCTACAAATACTATCAAAAATTTCGCGACTTATTACTTAGTTGCAAAATAAATAACTCAAAATTTACGTACGATCCAAGTAAAATCTTACGTAAAAAAAATATTCGATTTATCGGTATATGTTGAGTACATTTTACTTAACGATATTATAAGTATTACATATGTACATACGTGTGGTGTGTAAAAAGATTCTTTCTCCTCAATACAAACGACTACAAAAGTGCCATTCTTTTTATTTGAAAAACATAATGGTTTGGAAACAAGTTTAATTTTCATTCTTTTCACATCTTTAAGAAACGTACAGCCAGCGCCATCTATCGCAGAACGAGCGAAACGCTTATTCCTCGGGTGTCATTCTTACCGACATTGCGGACTCGGCCGGAAGCTCATAAACGTATACATTGTCGGCTGCGATGATAATAATAATAATAATAATGACGACAACGCGCGACGAGACGGATGCGGAACGCGTTGCAATCTCCGCCCCAGGAACGCCCTCTAGTAGGCTATTGGCCCGATATCCCTAGCCCGGAAAAAGGCTGCCATGGCCGGCGTGACTGGGCGAACGCGCCAATCGGAGCTCGCCCCCGGCAAAACAAAAGGCACGCACATCGTCGTTCTCTCTCACCCTTTCTCACCTCGAGAGCGAGCTCTCTTCGCGAGAACTGAACAAATGAATGCCGCGCGCGCGGGGCGAGATGCGAGATCCCCCAGGGGTGTCGTGCACCCGGTAAAGGAGGATCGCTCGGGAATCGGGATTCCGGCGACCGCAGAACGTAGGACGGAGGCGGGAGAGGGACGGGGTTCCCGAGTTTTTGATGTATTAAAACGCGGGCTCTACGTGACACCGAATGTTAAGTAGACCTTCGCACCGGCTTCGAATCGTGAGTGGCCTCTCTCTCTCTTTCTCTTTTCCCTACTTATATTACCTCGGAGACTGGTCTCATTTCTCTTTCTCTACATGTATATAGTCATTTCTTTATTATCATCATCATCGTCATCATCATCGCCCGCCTACTTGAATACGGCCGTTATTACCACGCCGTTGTGCTCGATAAATTAGACAGCCCGCTTGAGCGTGACCTGATCGTAGCAAGCGATAAGATTTCGATCTACTTAAACGTACCCGTCTATGTCTAGTACACTTCATGCTTCACCGAGATACCCCCAGGCACCCAGGATATCTCGCTCCTGGCCAGCTGCCGGGAGATTGCGTAAGTGTAGAGTACTAGATACTATAGGCGCATGCAAATTGACGTCGACGTTGTCTCACTGGCTACTGCGTTGATCGTACGAGTAAGTATTAACAGCATGCTTATCTCATACAACGTTCTTCGCGATGCAATAAATTAAAACTATTTCTTTAAAAAAAAACTGCATAATAATTTCGATATTATAATAATTAAAATCTAATCTAACTTTACCTCCTATCTCTCTTTACTTCAAAATTTTTGTAAGCCTCCAAATGAAATATTTGAATAATATTATGTTTGTGTCTCAAACTTTCTTTAGATGATCTATAATTTATATCAGAATTCAAAGCAGGTATTGTATGGATTTATTCGGAATTATTTCCTAAGTTTTATTGTTTTCTATAAGAAAACCGATATAATTGCGAATTTATTCCGAATAATTCCATAACACGTATCGAGAATCTTATTTATAACTTTACATGTAAAATTAAAAATATTTTTGTAAAAAAGTGTTTTTGTTCAAATATTTTTTTTTTACACTTTACGTAAATCAATGTGTATAAAATGAATATCAATAGAAGGATATATAACATATGCTCTTTATATATGTATGTATCGTTACATGGCTTGTTTTTTTACAGGTGAGAATATATTAAAATATGCACATATATCGGAATGCACGGCATATTAAATTATAAGAAGAATTTTATTCTGAAATCTGACATGAATTATGGATCTTTCAAAGCAAGCTTTACGCTACGACGAAAGGCAAGTAATTTTCTACTTAAGTCACCTTGCGCATGAGAGCCGGACATGACAGATATATTAACGCGCGGTTAAAACACGTTTTTATACGGTGACTATACGAACAGCACCATCTCCTTAAGATCCTAGACTTTTACCGGAACGGCGCTTTTTATTGATGCGTCTGCCGGTTTCTTCGTAATCATTGCGTTATTGTTTGTTGTTTGTAGGTTCTTTCTCATTTAGCCGATAATCGCTCTTTTCCTCTAGACCTATAATTTGCAACTCGATTGGGCGCCGGCGCGAGTCAATTAAGGATGAACAGGCCCCGCGAACCGTAGCGTTGAAATGGAGCGACATTTGTAGCCCCTATACACTTCATTTTCGAAGAGCAGCTTTTAAAAGCGCTCGTCACGTCCGGTCCGTATTCTCCCATTTTCCGATTCCGTAGTCTCGGTGACAGTGCGAGAAAAAGGCGCCTATAAATATCGAGGCGGTAGGTATCGACCACAAAAGTCTTTGGACAAAAGATCTTGTGCGAATGTTTCTTTCTTTTTTGTTATTTTTATATCTTGCGGTCAATTTTACTGGAATTTTAATGGAGTAATTTATGAAGTCTCTGATGACGAAGGCACAGAATCTGTCTGATTTATTTAAAGAATTGTTTAAAATACCGAAAAGACGTTAATCAAATATCTAATCTATATGAATACCTCATAATTTTGTGTTTTATTTTATTTCATTATAGTTATTTATTTTATTTATTTTATTGCATTTTTCTACAGTTAATTACAGTTTAGAATAACATCCAAATTATTTCATCATATTAATTATTTATTTGACGAGAATTGTTGCAAGTATTTTTTTATTACATAGAAATTAGTACATTAGCTATTATTACATGAGATCACGTACTTATTTAATTTATATTAAACATTACATGGTTATTTATGATTCCCACTGTTGTAGTAAATCTGACTCTATTTATGATACCCCAGTGGGTTATAGTAAATCTGTCAAACTTATCTTAAAGAACTCTAAAACGCTTGCATTATTAGGAAAAGCAAAAACATCGCCAGATTTATTTCCTTATTGAACCTTCTATAACGAACAGAAATAGAAAAAGAAATAAGATCCCCAATCAACAGTTCTATACAAACTTAGTTTCACTGACCTAAAATCGGCAAATTCATTCAATAGAAAAATTTTTAGAAACGGATCCGATGGATTAGTCCAAAGTCTAAGTAGGTTTTCATAGGATCGTATTTTCTTTACTAGCCAATGTCATTCTGAGCGTTGTGGACATTCACTCAGGTATATACGCGACAAATCTACCAGATTACC
Organism: Acromyrmex echinatior; assembly: GCF_000204515.1. The sequence continues at coordinate 2,797,966 of NW_011627850.1, forward strand.
GTCTCACGGATCGTTAAGTCAGGGCAACCCTGTTTAAAGTTTTCTTGGCTTGTGAATGAAAGATATCGGTATTCATATTTCTTTCCTTTTCCTTTTTATGTCGCACACTTTCTCGCGAAATCCGCATGCAGAACAGTCGTCCGGTAAAATGCGACGGGATAAACGTGCTGTAAGGACGCGGGACGCGAAAATCAATTTGATAGACGAGCGTACGCGTGCCAAATTACCTCTACGTGATGTCGGGCCGTTTCGCCATTTTCGCCATTACATTAACGAAGAGACGCGTCGCGCCGCACCGGCTCGACTTCCCGTGCCGTACCGCAATGGTTACAGCCGTATCGTAATGTTCACCGTTGGCGACGAACAATGGGTAACATCGCGATCCCAGGCACGTCTCGATCCTACGGCTCTCGTATCCGGGAGGCAGCCACCACGGGGCGTCGCGCGTTAATTAAGGTCCCGCGCGGAAGACGGCCATTTTCCGAATTTGCACCATCCCCGTCCAGTGAATTAACGAACGAAAATTCGGATCTCGGTAAACTCCATCCGAAAATTCCGAGCAATGAAATATCGCTGCAGGCTGCTAATGAGTCTCTCTCTCTCTCTCTCTCTCTCTCTGGATTCGAAAAACGCCAGAGGCAGATAGATTGATAGAAATATTACTTTCGTCGGAAAAACACGAACAAGATTTCAGCTAAAATAACATCCGTTGTTACATATTCCTGATTTTTGCAGCATGAAGATTGAGAGACTATTACATTTGAGGACTATTAGCATTATTGTGTCCTATCCTTGTTTTACGTCTAATTAACAATATATAGATAAAAAAGACACAAATAGGGTAATAGCATCTTCCCGAATGCACCTTGAGTATTTCCAAATTTCTCCAATCGCGTTTAATGGTCATATTTAACAGAATGCTTATTTTGCAACTGGAGGTTTTCTTTGCATTGGATTATACTTTTAGATGTAGAAGAATAGTCCTATCACAGCGAAGAAAATTCTCAAATACAATTGCAAAATATATAAGCATTCTGTTGAATCCGTGCGATATCGGTGACGCGAGAAAACGCAGTGATTTACGATAGCTACGGACTATTGGACTTTATCCCGACGCAACCAGCTGATTATTCGTTCAATTACGCAACCTCGGTGTTCAGACACCCCTCGCGGTTGGCTGGCTTATGTGCTCACCCAGCTTCATTAAAAGTACGGCTCGAGGTTTCGGGTCTGGAAACACGCCGATTGATTTTTTTTTCGCGCTCGATATAATCCTTGTCGGTGCGAGGCAGTAATCCGGGCCGCTGTCACCCGTCCGTAGACCCTGGAACTCCATCCGACGGATGAGACGGATTATAGCTCGTACCAAATTAACCTTTGTCTCCTCTCTCACACAGGACTCTGTCCTTCTTCTCCTCCGCTCTTTCCACCCCCTCGGCTTGCGGTCATCTCCCTGCTCCGTTCTCTCTCCAGTTGTCTCGGCTTTACACGAGAACTCACTCAATCCAGGCGCGATAACGCGAACCTGGAGAAGTGCGCGTTTGGTGACACAACACAACAGGTGTCCACAGAGTGTTCCGATACGGATCTACAGATCCTCCGATTTTACCGGAGAACATGCCTGGTCGAGTCCATTTGCGACCGTGGCTGATCCTCCCGTTTCGCCACTTCGTTTTGCTGTAGATCCTCTTTACGCTTCTATGAAAAGGGATTAGGCGCGAATCAACGCGCGTGTTATAACGAATCAATTACTACGCGATCGGTCTCCTCGACGATGATTGCCTGTATCCAGCGCAAAGAACCAACGTTTTCCAACATTGCACGTTGCGTTTTGTAGTACCACGCAAATTGTTTAATGTAAAGAAGAAATACTTAAGGATCTTAAATTATCGATTTATAATATATTTGTATTAATATATGGCGTTATTGGTTATTTAAACAATATCAATTTTGTATATAAAAAGTCACGTTTGCATCTATATTGACAAGGCAATACAATTAAAAATTATAAGACAAGGCAAAAATAAAAGACACGCATTATTTTTTTTTTAAATACTGATTTTATAAATACTTATCGCACATTAAGAGGATGGAACTCTTCCTTGAAAAAAAAAACAATTTCTTCTTTTTATCTATATTTAACATATTTAAAGCTTATTATCGGATGGAAACACTTGATTGTATTCTCTTGTAAGTATAATTGTAAACGTAATATGAAGCAATACAAAGTCTATATTTACAAAGAATCACGTTATATCGAAAGCAGGTCTTTGAACTTCCCTTATAACAAAATCAAGAGTGAACAAGAATGAAAGAAAACTATGTCCGTCCACTGATCATTCTCCACTTACAAAATGGCGTTTCCATCGCCGAAAGGTGGGACGGGAGTGTACATTCCAACCCCTCGTGCCAACCCCTGACGATTCGAGGGGTAGCGAACACGTAACGTTATGTAATCGTATACATGCCTAAGATCCTGGAGGGCTGGAAGGGAATCGGGCTTTGTCACCCAGCCATGTGTCCCTAATGCGACTCCCGTGGGGGGTCATTTCTATTCTATTTCCCTTTCATAGGGTGTGTCGATCGAACGACCCTCCGTGGTTCCATCCCTCTTCTCTCCGCACGCCGCCCTTATCGCTTATGGTAAACGCATCACGGAGACTCCCGTAAGGGTGCTCTCTGCAGATTGACGTAAAATCAATGAACGAAGTCAATGGGGCCCTCGTCCCGTTTATCCGGGGTGCATGGAAGAGTATTATACGAGTTGTAGCACCTCGTTCAGCTGTGGATAACGCGCCTGTTAATCACGTGCAGAAGCAACTCGAGCCGGCTCATAGAAGTTGCGAAACTGTTGTTCCGTTTTGCCGAACGCTAGAAAGCACGTTGACATACACCAGCAGTTTCTTGATTAATTAATTTTACATAACGAGACTAACTCTATCCTTTTCCAGATCAGCATTCTGACTATAATGTTCAGAAAGAGAGAAAGAGAGAAAATTAAACTAATGATAACTGACGTACTTTGATTCATTTGGTTAGTCTATATAGACTCTCGGAAGTCTGGAAAGTAATTCGATAAGAAATGACAAAATTTACGCAACGCGATTGCGAGACTAAGTGCTGTTCATAAACTTTTTGATATTTCTCTCTCTCTCTCTCTCTCTCTCTCTCTCTCTCTCTTTCTCTATTTGTAAAAAAAAAGTGCATCCGCAGCTTTCGTCACTATGAAATATTTACATCTAAAATTGAATGACATTTAAGAATGCAAAGAAGTGATAATAAATATTATTACACAATGAACTAGGCTTTGAAAAAAATTAATGCGTTTCGATTTGCGTTTAAGATGGTAGTTACGGTAGGAGAGTTTTATTATCGCGAAAGAGCAGAGACAGCAGTCCTAATAACTACGTTACGAAGAAACAATTCTTCGATTACCGGCCGCGAGACATAATTCGTCGTAATTAACCGCAATAACGGGAAGCGATTGTATCCACGTTGAGCGACGGTAAATCGCAGAGGACGAGATGCGTGCATATTCGCACGACGACGAAGGCTTTCAATTCTTGACGACGTCTTAGGTCCAAATTGAACCCGTCAATTTGGAGAGTCACGCTTGCGGACCATGGGAAAAAAAGCTGGTCCATAGACTAATTTCCGCGGCCGGTTTATTTATATCTACCATACGTGTAATCGACACTCGGCTACCGTGCGACGTAGGAGAATACGTGGTTAAGCTCTCGCGGATCCCGGGGCTCGTAAAGTGGAAGAGTCATCGTCGCTAACGAGACACCGGACACTCGAGGGCCGCCATTGACGTCCTCTTTCGAGGATACCTAGTCCCCCGCGACAGATAGTATCGCCGCTGCGCTGTTAAGATTCTCGTTCCGAATACCCGCTATACAACAAATATATACATATATATGTATATATACGCACACATGTATATATACATATATACATATATATATATATATATATATATATACTTCTCGCGATCGTTGCCATTAAATCACGCGAGCCTCTTTGAAGTCCTCTACGGATCGTCTTTGGTGAGCTGACGTATCGGTGAATACCTTGACGTTCGATGTCAGCGCGATGGGGCCTGAATTTATATAGCGAGAGTTATTTAGGTCGCGATAATTGTGACGTCAGCTGCTGGCAGGCGTTACGATACGATTTTGTATGAATGTAGAATACGCGTCTTTCATGTGCCACCTGCGAGAAACGCGCACAAACTTAATGTCCATTCATATTTCTATTTAAGAAAACATACGTTATAGAGTTTAGCGGGTGAGATAATAGTACGACAGCACATTACCAAGTATAGACCGATCTCTGAATGAGCTGACTTTGAAAAGCGAATATATTTAGCGAAATTTAATCTCAATTATATGTTATACTTATGGTGTTGCAACGATCATTCATTCGATCATTTATTCGGTTGTCCCGTCAAATTCTTTCTTTAGTATTCACGTCATGCAGTAATTTCTCATAGAATTGAAAATCACAGATCTAACGTTGCCCATGTCCGCGAGAATTTTGCTTCTTGATGCGTGATATATACAGGTATAATGTAATACGTGAAACATTTCTAAATAACAGATGTTTACTCTTCAGAATGGAACCTATTCGAGCAGTTACGATCGCGGAAACGACAACGAGAACGGCGATATCTCTCTCTCTCTAGAATCGGCACCTCCGGAGATCAACGTTCCGCGCGCGAGTTAACCGGGAGTTTTCCGCGGAAACGAAATAAAAATGACGGCGAAACGGTCTCTTCCGAACAGGTAATTCTCGACATTTCGTTCCCCCTTGTTACCCGCCGCACATCTTTCCTCCTTTCATCCCCGCGGCCGCGCGAGCGTGCGAGCGAACAGCGACAACGGTGAACGGGGCACCCTCTCGCCCACTACCCCCCTCGGACGCCGACGGCAACCCCCGCGAGCAACCAAGCTCTCGGGGGTTGAACGGCTGGCTGTCGAACGGATTGCTTTTTGTTCCGCGCCTCCGTACCCCGTCCTTTGTTTCCGCGAGTCGCCGCGCCGCGAGGAAATGACAAACAAATGAGCGCCGTTGTATATAACGGCAACGGCTGCTGGCCGCCCCCGCGTCGCCATGGCGATGCGACGTGACGATCGACGTTTTTAACTCGTCGTCGTCGCCGCCGCCGTCGGATACGCCAGTCTCTTGGTGCGCGCGATAATGTGCGATCGACGCATAATGTGCGACGAACGATATACCAGAGAAAAGTCGTTCTTTGTCTCGTTAAGTAGTCTTTAATTTATACGCAACTTCTCGTACAACCGATTGATTTCAATCGAGCAAAGTTTTTTCGGCTATACAAAAGTATGAGAAAAATTAATTATTTTTAAGAAATTAAAGTTTGATTTTTCTATGATTTATCAATGCGATGAAAAAAAAATGCGATTTTTTTATCAGTAAATAGAATAATAGCTTTTCAGAATAATAAATTGCATTTGAAATTTTACGCACGGAAATTTTTTAACTGATAAATGATAGAATATATTGAAAAAATGTCTGAAGTAATTTCCGCATTACAACAAGTTAAATCGTCTTCATTTCATTAGTTACAGAACTGGCGCCAAGAAACTTGAAAGAAACATCAGAAAAAGCTTCAATGTTCTTGCGTTAAAAAATATAACAAAAACATAACGTTTATATCGACAAATTTATTGATTTTTTAAAATAAGGAAATGAAACTAAATGAAACTATGTATGAATAAATTTTTAATTCGCGAGATTCCGATGTGAAAAACAGCGTTAATATAATATTTTAAGATAAAAAATTCTAGTTTTCTCCACCAGCATCTTTTCTCTGCTACATACATTGTCATAATAATTAATTAATATAAAAAAGTGATATAAAATAATGAATATAAATTAATTACAAAAAAATATATCAAATGAAATATTAGCCAAATCCATTTCATTTCGATTTAAAATCAATTCAGACTTTAATTTATACGGACATCTCGTGGTATAAAAATTAAAATGCGAATCTGTGTTCGCTCCCGTCGATCTCTTTGAAAGCAGAAATTTTCGCCGTACATTAAAGCACCGGGGGCTTTTGTATCAGAAACAAAATGGCGTCTCTACCATGCTTTTCCAAGAGAGAGGCGATAACGCGTGTATATATATGGCGGGGGTTACGCCGCTCGGCCACGGGGGTCGATCGCGTGTGTGCCATTCAAAGTCGATGAAGAGGTGAGCCGTTTTCGCCGGGTGGACCTCGTAACTATCGATTGTGCTTCAAAGTCGATTGTGTCCCCATTATGTACGCAAGAGGGGGAGAAAGAAGACGCGGGGTAAGAGCGAGCGGGGTGATCGGGAGAGGGACGACTGTGCTCCGGACCCCGATGGAACGGAGGAAGGAAGAGAGATAAGAGAGGGAGAGAAAGAGAGAGACAGGGACACCCCTAAAGTACGGGCCGTCCAATTGACTCCGCCATATTGAGTTTGGTTCTATGGGCTCTCGAGCACACGGGCTCTTGGAATTGAGACACGTTATACGAAGGTCCGTCGTTCGTAGCTGGAAGGAGCTTCCAGCTTCAGTAACTTCGTTACGAGGTTTCTACGTGAGCAAAATCCAAGCGGCCCGAAAGGGTGTATCACCCAACAGCTTCCACCTTCGGATGCTACATAGAAACCAACAGCCTCGATACGGCTAATTAATCGCACACCGTTACGTCCTTGGAAATATATTAGCGGAAGAATTAATTACGCGAGTACGAGAAGAGTGGAAAACCCTTGTCAGAAAACCGAAGGGAGAACTAACTGTGTTTGTATCTAACTTCAACTAACAGCTGTTTGGATGTAAGAGCGTCATTAATACAATACGATACGATATGACGTAATACAACAATGTCTTGAAAAATTAAATACTTGCTTTATAATTTGTTTACTTTATAATTAATTAATAACATTAATTATAATAAATTATAATTATTACATTTGATTTCGATTTACTACTTGGCTTTTGCATATTTGCTTCTAGATGCAAATTTCGTAAAATACGGATGAAAAGATTACATATTACATTATCAACGCGCGACAATCGTATCTTTTTCTCGCAATATCTTATTCTTAGCGCTAAAGCAGGAACAGAATTACGAAATATATTTAGCGCTCCCGAGCCTGCTCCCAAAGGGCATCAAGACCCTCGTAAGCCCCCGGCCGCGATATGTATCAAATTATCCTTATAATAGAAAATGGCGGCAACTTTACACCTACCAGGTGTCGTGCTACGAGGCGCCGAGAAACGGTGCTCGCCATGAGAATGGCACAGTGAATTATAATGCGTCTTCGCCGCGCACAATAATGCTGCCACAATACTCGTTTTTAGCGACAATAGGTGTTGCTTTAATGGGAGTCCGATTGCAACGGGTTACTGCTGAAACCACCTGCACAGCACGATTTTCACGTGCGTCGACACAGGACCGGTGATATCACAGCGACCGTGATCTCTTTCTTCTTCTGTCTCTTTCTCGAACAGATCTTCCGGATGGAAAAAAAAAAGATACAGCTCGTCGTACGCTTGCAACGTCAAGATTCTGAAACACGAAACGGCCAAGTAGCAGAATACTTTCAAAGAACGCTGGACGTTTTACTCGCCAGAAAACTCTGTCTATCGATTGCCAAATGTAATACGTAACTCGGCAGAAAAACTCGAGTAAATCTCGCCCAGATCGTGTAAAAGACGGCTCATGAAAGAGAAGCTATTAGTATATTTAAAAAACGTAATAATAATTAATTTTTTGGCAAAGAGCAAGAATTAATCGAGACACACACATTTCGTTGTAATTGACACGATATTGTAAAAGTTTGAATTATTAAATTGTGCTTTCTATCACCAGCGTCAATTGCTGTTTAAAAAGATAGTTTTCTTTTGCTTTTAATAAGCTATATATGAAGGAATATTATTTCCATACATGTATATCAAAATACGACGTCTCCTTCTACGACTTAAATGCGACGGCAAAGCACAGCGAGTTTCTGTATTGTTCATATTTATTCGATCGAGGCGAAAGGTGAGAAGTAATAACACGCGCGAATGAAAGATCGATCGTTAGGCTCGTTTGCTTGTACCAAAACGAATTTGCGCTTTAAGGAAGTGCGCCGGGTCGCAAATCAAAATGCAGTCGCTACCGGAAGGACACTCCAGCGGCTGGAGGGTCCTTTGCTATTACTGTGAAGGATTTCGCAGTGCTTGACGAATCACTCACTAATTGCGTTCGTGACATGGCCCAGAACTAACAAACGGTTCCTTCGCTTATACAATAATGCCTTTTTTTGCCGCCGTGTGCATTTTATCGATATGCGAACAGAATCGACGCAATGCCAAGTACACATATATAAAGAGAAATCGCGCCGATCCGATGCGATATATAATTTGATTATATCTTTTCAGAAATTTTATTTAGAATTGTAGAATTGTTGCTAATTGTTTCCAAAAAAAGCATGCGACAATTGATATTAAATGTGTTGTCAATAAACCTTGAAATTAGGAATAAATTGTCGAAAAAAATTCAACTTCTAATAATATTGACATTTGTTAAGTTGGCACAAATACATCGTATAGTAAATAATATTGTATAAATTTAATCACAGTACAGATATATACTTACAGACAGTATGCATACAAACGAAATGATTGTCTAATAGAATTCACAGTCAATCAAAGCTGCTTTTCGAGTTCCAATAAACTCTCCGTTTTCTCTCACTCTCTCTCTTTCTCTCTCTAGCTATTATTCTCTATTGTCCTAATGGTGGATATAATCATAAGGCTCTTCTCCCAGAGTCTCATTACGAATCAAGGGCCCCTTAATGGCTCCTATGAAACTCATTGGCCATTTAACGCCGAGAACACGCCGTGATTCACTGGATGATTGACAGTTTCGAGAGCGAATTTTCGCTTTAACTATTTTGCCTTGCGTAACATTCGTTGACGACATTTTTTATTACTGTTACATAAAATAATTTTACATAACATACAGTAATGGTCCTACAAATTATAATAAATTATCTAAATCCTACTTTAAAAAATTTTTTAATAATTAAAATGATCATGTTATAGAAGATAAAAAAATTGTAATATTGTAATAACGCTAGCGTTGTCTGTTATTACATTAATATAGATCTTAGACATGTACATAAATATATATTGTAATTAATATTACACATCTAATAAATTGTCGAAATATTGATAGAATTTTTCTGAATATTTCAAATATTTATCGTGTGTCCGGATAGATTTAAAAAGCGAAATGACAGAAAATGTCGCGTTATTAAAGTGACATCGTAGACGTGATACACGCGTAAGTTTTAACAATGGCAGTCTCTCCATACTTGCATACGTACGGCCGACACCCTTTACACGTTCCCCTTGCGGAAACGCGACGTCTCCATGGTTACAACATTGAAACCCCGCTGGGGGATGACAAAATGGAGAGGCGCAATACTCGGCCCGACAAAAGCGAAGTAGAATCGAAGAACGCCATCGACTACGTGTACCCGTATTTGAAAGGTCGATTTCTATATACAAAGTGCTCCACGTAGTCGCACTTCGCTGATAATGTGCACTCGCTGATAATTAAAATCGCTCTATGGTAGAGAGCGGTATAGCACTTTAACGAATCAATTCTGGAAGTCGACTTTTTCCATGTAGATATCAATCTCTAATGGTGCCGATTGATATTTTTTTTTAATCTACACAAGAGTATATCGTGTAGCAACTTTAATAATTCGGATATATAAATAAATAATATCGTGTTCTTTAAGTGATACATAACTCAAAAAATTAAATTTTTCAGGAAAAAGGAAAACTATTTTTTCAACATAATAAAAAATTATCAAGTAATCAAATTAATAGAAAAAATGTATTTTTAGAAGCATGATTAAATGTTTCATTTTTATCATTTTTGTTTCACAACTTTCAGAAATCATTCTTTCCTTTCTGAATTATGATTTTTGTTTTAATACGCTATAAAATTATAACAAATTCGGAATAATTTATCAAAAGTGACATAATTTGAAATATTACCAATAATTTTTATTTACCTTAATCAGCTAAAATGACTAAAGTCAAATATGTACTTCATAGCTTGACGATTCCGAGGTATCTTCTTTGCAGGCTTGATATTTTCTGGTTAAACTCGAAAAAATTAGACGAGGAATATATTTTTGCGACGCGCAATCATATCTCGTATTGTCGCGAGCCAGGTGAAGATCGCAGTGTGATTCACACGCAGCGGTCTACCGATGGTACCCGCATTGACACTATCTGTCATCGGAGACGCTTCGAATCAGGCACGAAATGCGGAACGTCACGTTTTCAACGTCCACCCCAACCGGAACAATCCGAACGATTCTATCTGCGCGTTTTGACGATACGGTCATCCTTTGACAATTGAGAAAAAAAAGAGAGAGAAATGTATCGCAAAAATATCCTGTTTTTCTTTCTCTCTACTTTCTATTGAAAGTACAGTGTATTGTAACATTGTAATCATTTAACTCTTTTTTTATTTATAATTTATATCAAATTATATTGTTATATGTTTGATATTCTATACATGTAAATATGTATTTTGCTAAATTTCGCCATATATCGTCGACTATCTCATTTGCTACAACAACCTCACAACCTCAAAAAAACAAAGTTTTTCAGAAAATAAGTTTGAATATTTTGAATCATTAAAAAATTGTAATATTCATTTTAAAATGCAATTTGATGTAGCTAATTCTAGAAGAATAAAATATGTTCTCTTTTAAGTTATATTTTTTTCTTTTTTTTACGTCTCCGCTTTTTTGCAAACAACATAGAAATGGCAGGTTTACGTCGTTGTCGTAACAAACAAACGATATATATATACATAACAAACCATATAAAATTACACAAAAAAAACACGATCTGCTTAAAAAAAAAAACATCTTAGCAAGGAATGTTTTCCTTTGTTAATAAATTACTAAGGTCCGGTTGCATCAACGTTATTTGATTTTAAGCAAAACTTAAAATTCTCTTTATTTCGTTTTAAAATCGAAAAAAAGACAGAAATAAAGAGTTTTAAGCCTCGCTAAATTACAATAACATTGATATAACTGGAAGTAAGATAAATGGTCCATTATCAGTCATTAATTTCTTTCATCTTCCAAAAAATGCTGACGCGATAATTCGAGCTTATATCGTTAAATACGATTAACAGCATGATTGTTATATCCATAATGCGTTGTCTGAAGCGAAATACGACGAGCTGTCTAAAAGACAGCGATGAAAGTAGAACCCCTAGGTAGCTGATAAACAGAGGGGGATCGCCGGAGAAAATAGTTGCCCGTGGTGTAGGAGCGTCTAATCCCGGATGAGAGAGACAACGGCGGATGTGCGACGGCGATGACGAGGAGGTGGAAGCGGGAGGCGGCGCAGACACATCTCTCGGATTACGTCTTAACAAGCTCCACGACGTTCATTTGTCTTATCCGCTGCCGCTAATGCGACGCAGCAGCTGTTGAAATGATTAATTCGGCGCGAGGACGTCCTCATTCCTTTCCGCTCTGCTTCGCTCCGCTCCGCTCCGTTTCGCTCCGCTCCGATCCATTTTGCTGCATGTTGCGCACCGCCCGCGAGAATCCCGCGTTCGACGTTTTGTTTTGTCGAAGATGTGTCGCGGTTAATCAGCGCATTGCGGTTAATTACCGTTGCTGCGAAATACAAAGCCTGAACGAATAGCATCTCGTTCGGCACGTGTAAACATAATTCGGAGGTTGAGAAAGAAGGGGAAAGAGAGGAAGAGAGGAAAACGAGGTTAAAGATCTTAATAGAGTTTAAATCCTAACTGAAAACACGGCTCTGTCGTGCATAAAATCTTCTTGATAATCTACATTAGGAAGCGTCGATTTGGAGAATTATTCCTATATTCTTTATACAAGTATTATTATTACACAGTCCTCAAATATCAAAGTGATTAAGAAAGAATAAAAACAAGGAACTTAATAAAAAGAGAGGGAGGGAGAGAGACAGAATGGTAGGGAGAGTAATTAGGATAGGATAAGATAAATAGATAAATGATAGAAAAAAGCGATAATGTATATATAACAAAAATTGTATGTACTGGATATTATGGCTGTGATAATATATTTAAGACATGGATATATGTATAACGTATAGAAATGTAAGAAACAATTAATTTTAAGTCGAAAAGCATGTGAGAGAGGCATGGATGGATGAGTGAGGTAGGAACAATGTTTATAAACCAAATCCGCGTTAATCGATGATACGCTATTCAAAAAAAAAAAAACAGACATTCTGGCATGTGTGTTTCGAAAATATTAAGGCATTACATAGGAAAACGCAAATCAACATTTTATTTATTTACTTCGTTCATTATCTTACATTTACGACTGTGATTGGCCGATTCGCTTACTGTTTACGTCTTACTGATTATTTCTTTTATATTCCACTAACTTAATCGATTCAATTTCAATCTTAAACGTCGCAATGTTCGATAGCAATCGCATAAACGTGAATGGATTCAGAAGTGCGAGTGTATCCTACCGCACGATCGCTCGTCGTTCGTGGGAGAAACCCTACGTTTACATCACGTTCGCACTCTGTCCAAACAGCCAGACAGAGACGCGAGCGCGCGATCTGATTGAATTAATTTTCAATTTGTGAGGGCCACCTGTCGCCAACATCGGCGACGAGTGACGACGTGCGGATCGTCGATCGCGTCCGCCATTCGATGACTAATCCGCGAGAACAAGACACCGTGATCGCCCGGCGCACCGTGATTCCTAGCACCCGCTGCGCGGGTGCCTCCGGTTACGATCGCAGTGAAAACGCCGGACAAAGAAGCGGAGCGGCGCAACAATTGCGCTTCGTCGCGCGGATATAGAGTTACAGGCGGGCGCGAGCGGAGAAAATGAGCGGCGCATATTAAGCCGGTCACGGCAAAATGGCCGACGTGGACGGAGGGATAAAAAAAAAAGAAAATGGGGACGCATTCGTCTCTCTTTCTCTCGCGCCGAGCACACGGCGAGCGTCGAACGAAACACTCGACGCTTCCATACATAAATACACGCGCACTCACACGCACACGCACGTCGCGCCGGGGGTTACGTCGCCGGTCGCGTCGACGTGACGCGGGACGCGGGTCGAAATTCCGCCGCGCCGGCGACGCATGCGTCACGCACGCCGATCGAAAGCCCCGCCCGGCGACAGTCTTTGTTTAATCCATGTGATATCTACGCCCACGATAGCAGTGGCGTACTTGGAGATCCTACTCTATAAATCTCGCGAGAGAGTGCCTATTAAAACGTTTTGTTTTAAGTGATATATAGTTAACTAATATAAATAGAGAATATCAGAGTAACTACTTCAAATTGTGTTATAAATTCTTTGGTATAGATATGGGTTATTCGTTGATAGAATCGTTCATCGTTTCTCAACGATTAGAAATTATTTACAAATCAACTCTGAAATTACTTCTTACGTTACATCAAATCGTACAATCAAAGCAGACATTCTTTCGAGGAAAAATGAATGTAATTTTACAAAATAAGCCATTCAATTAGAGAAGCGAAACATTAAGCCTCTTTAATCAATTTCATTTTATATGACTTCATTTTATATAGAAGCGATTTTATGTTTAAAATAGAGATTATGAATTTATTTCATTATTTCTTGAATCTTAATGTTGAACAGAGTCATGATGACATCATCATAATTTAATTCATTTGTCAACTATAAATGAATTTTAAATGACAAATAAGGTTGTGATGATATTTTGATGATATATTATTATAACTTCTGTGTTTTACTTGAGAAATACAATATAATAATGAACACACGTACTCATGTCACACATATTCATGTCTCAACAATACTTTCGCGTTATAGATATCGAAGCACATATTTACTCCACGTATACTGCAATAAGCTTAAGTTTATACATCAATTTATTAATGATCTCGTGTGTCCCCAGGAAAATACAACTGCAAGGGAACATTCATGTAACTGGTAGCGTGGCCGAGCGGTCTAAGGCGCTGGTTTAAGGCACCAGTCTCTTCGGAGGCGTGGGTTCGAATCCCACCGCTGCCAATTTTTTTGCTCATTTATTTCGAAAATTTTTACACGTGGAAAGAAACATTGTTTTTATTATGACGTAAAGTTAAAAAAAATAAAATAAAATTATGAGTTATTGTAATTTTACGATTATTTATCGTCGATAAATAATCGCGCTACTTATCGGCATCTAACCGCATCGATAAAACAGAGCTAACACATGCAAATCAATTTAAATAGAGTGCATTTCACTTAACGTTTGTAACGTTCCCCTGCGTCATTTTATCTTTATTTAACATTTGATAATAAAATGATGCCACGTTACGAAAATTAACGGTGGACGCAATCATAGTTAACATATAGATTATGTGATATCTTATTTTTTTTCTATGTAATTAAAAAATTGTATTAGTGCTATATCGGTAGCAGGAAGATAAGATACGGACGTAGCGATTTGAATTTAAGATAGATGTTCCGCGGAAGCTCCGCTGATTATTTAAGCCTATTTTACAATGTGCTCTTTGTTTCCTGATTCTTGTTTCTTACCTTTTGCTTTTAATTCTTTTGCAACCGTTTTATCGACAATTGTATTTCTTGCTATGTATTTCTTGTTTCTTTTGAAGTTCGTTAATTCTTATCTCAGGCGATATAAAACAAAAAATCGAATAAGAAGCAAAAAGACAAGATGTAAAAAATAGCAAAAAGCAAGAAACTAAAAACAAAAGGCACATTGTAGAACAGGCTTTAGTTCTCAAATGTATGATAGTGCGATTACGCACTATCGTCGTGACACACACTCGTACTTCGAAAACAGATAAATATTGTCACGTTACCGAATACATTACATCGAGGTAGAATGAAATAAAAATAAGACATTGCGTACAAGTCCACAGTTCAATAGCAATCAGTTCCAAAGCTCATTTCTCTTTCCTTGTAAAAAGGTAGTTAAGAGAAAATTAAGATAAAATGAAGGCGAGGAAATAATTTGAAATTAAAAATGACGAAGTTTCTAAGATTTTTTGGAATTGTTTGTATATATCACATCACATAGTCTCATACGAGACTGATTTTTAACTATCATTATATTATACCTTCCGATTTACAATAAAACAAATATCTTCGTAAAATTATTGGTTCATACTTTTCATATACAAACAGAAAATATTTCGAGAAATATAAGAGAAAATATTGTGAGATAATTTTAAGAAAAGAACCTAAGAAAACGACGAATAGAAAATGAGAAATA
Organism: Acromyrmex echinatior; assembly: GCF_000204515.1. The sequence goes on from NW_011627850.1 coordinate 2,813,286, forward strand.
TTGTATGCTTTATTTTTTTTTTATCAAAGTTAAATTTTTAATATGTCGTAGAAGAATCTCGCTTTCCTCGCTCCGGTCTCGCCATAGAAAAACTCTTTGAATAGAGATAATCTGTTGTAATTTAATAACTTTTTTTTCTCCTTATTCGTTTTTCTATATTCTATATTCTTTTCTCGCCCGAAATCGATCCGCAGAATATCATGAACTCGATGCCAGAGAGTGAATCAATTTTATGCGAAGGAAATCCGAGTTCAAAAATCTCGGAATTTTGTCACCAGACAGATAAGATAGCTTTTGAATATACCTTTCCTTCGAGGAGATCCGATAAAGAGATACCTATTGTCGCCTTGTGACTTCTGAGCTCATACGCACAAAAAGTCTAATCAGTGATATCCTCTTCACCTCGTGAAACGACCTTATATATCGGATGTCTCATTGACGAAGATGCGAGATGCCAAATACCTATCTACGGATCATCATTGCATCACTCAGCGAGAAACGTGATGTGTACAAAAGTCAACTCGTGATTGGAAAGTTGTTAATACAAAACAGCACGCTATTAGTAATTAGTATATATCGTGTCTTTCAAGTGTGATCGTTAGTTTATCACCAGTATATTATATCAGAGATATTGGCCGCATAAATAGAAATCAATGCTTAATAAACGCTTTCCAATTGGATTATACTTTTAAATCTTGCTTAAGGAAAAGTCCTGTCTCAGCAAAGACTTCCAACAGCTGCAAAATAAACATTCTGCTGAATGAAGGCACGGCCTTGTCTTACAATTATAAGTGCTGATAAAAGCCGGAAGCAATCGTGTCTCGAAATCGAGAATCGTACATCGTTCGACGATCGTAATTCCGTACCGAAAGATTCTGATAATCGTACTCTAATTCGTGCGCATCTGTGAAAGCACATTCGTCCTCTACTAGAATAGAATACAATTGGCGACTCTTCGCCGAGCGTGGCTGGGAACGTAATCTCACACTCTATTTAGCCCGCGTGACAACGCGCACGTGTCTGCTGCCTGCTACTTCTGCGTGGCCGATTGTTTGTACGAAGAGAGAATTTCGAGTGGTGTGAGGAGCAAACAATTGTCGCTGTAGATCCGAAATTATTTCCATGGTCGGGGATGGCAAGATCGTGCGTGTCTCAACGCGCGAAACAATCGAGTTGTATATCCTGGCCTTTGCCTACGGTCTATGCCTGGTAGTCCGACGGTTCCTCAAATGGATATGGGATCCTAAGAAGTTCTTCATGTTGCGTCAGCGAGACCAGCCTCCGCCGTGTCTGGTCGACAACAGCCTCGCCATGCATTCCTACGTGAAAATCAAGGTGAGTAATGCATTACAGTGATGCCTGGACGATCAACACATACAAAGGATTTGTTCAGATTTCCAAGTGCTCCTCCTGCAGGTAATTATTCTTATTTAACATTCGGTGAACAAAAATGAAATGATACTTGGGTAGCACTCGAGTAGAAATCTGAACATAGTCAAGATATATAGGAGAGGTACAATACATCTTCCGCACCCTTTGATAACACTGCCCAGTGATAACACGATGGATTTGAAAGAATTCGCTCTCTTACTTCTTCATGACTTCAAGATTATTTCTGAAAATATAAATACTTAATAAAAATATCAGAAAATTATAATGATATAATTTTCTAAAATTGCGAGAATAAATAGATTCTTCGTGTATAAGAGATTTTTAAATATTCTATTTATAAATAGAATTCTATTTGATAAATTATAAATAATTATAGCTATTACATAATTATTTAATCGTACGATTATCTTGCAACTTTATCATATTACGTTGTTACGCTGAATATCTGATTATATATTTCGCTTGACTGTCTCTATTGTCGCCAGAACCGAAGTGTTTGTATATCATATTGTTGCGCTGTCTAAAGGACGAGGATTAACAGCGGTATTCAATTTTCATAATGTTATCGATGCAAATGTATTTAAATTTCGTTTTTTACATGAACTCATCTTGCAACATCGAGTGCAGGCGACACTCTAAAGACTAAACACGTTGCACATATTGATAAACAAATCTTTTTTAGATCGATACGCTTCTTATCTCTATACTTTTTCGATTTAATTAATTTTTAATTCGGATAACAAGTATCAAGACAGATTTGGAAATGTGTTTTGGTACATAAACGTAATAAATAGGAGGATTCTTAATTATACTTCAGTTTCTGATGTTTACTATAGCATATCTTAAAATTATAATGTGATATAATAATATTACAAGTAGAACATGCCATAAAGGAATAGACACTTTAAGGTTCAGTTTCACAATTCACTTTTAACCGAGGTTAAAAGTGGAACTTCTTTTTCTCTCATCTTTTTCCAATTCTAGTCCTAGAAAGAGATGAGGAATAAGTTAAACCTCGATTAAGAGTTAACCATGAGTTGTGAAACTGGACCTAAGAACATTTTCTTTAACTTGAAAATAAAGGTCTAAACCGGTCTTTTATACGACATTTTTTTCTTTTTGGACTCTAAATTCATTAGTTATAAATATAAATGTATATATATATATATATATATATAAATCTAATTCCCGAGGAAATGTGTGTGTGTGTGTGTGTGTAAGCACTCTGTATAATATATTTTCTATATTTTTTCTCTT
>NW_011627850.1:2815967-2844269 GCF_000204515.1 Acromyrmex echinatior
TATTAGGTGTTGGAATTAATTCGTAGCGTTTTACAAGTGATGGGAAGTACTTTCATTAATGTATTTTTTAATGCTCATGTGAAATAAATAACATTCTTTCATTAAAAAACGCTACGAATTAATTCCAACACCTAATAATATTTTTAACAAATTTCTACATCAAATTTCTGCAAGAAAATCCAAAGCATATCATAACAGAAAACTTTGTTTAAAAACATATTAAATTGCGAATTTATTGTAATGAGAATTATGATAATCTAGTGAATTGCTAAAATATTTTTAGGCAAATTCTTTTGCTAATTATTGTGTACTTTGAACTTCACAGAGAATTATCGTCTGCTGGAATGAATATAATCTAATTAAGCAGTACTGCGAAATCACTAATTACAAGTTTGTTGTCTGTCTTTTTTTTATCAGGAGATTTGAAAAATTACAACTTATCAAATTGTTTAGTCTGGAAAGCAGATGGAGGATTCTTTCTGTCACCAAAGAGAAAATTACAAATTGTAAAGAAGAGCTACTATTCATACATATATACACGACAGTCTGATGTAAAATTTATTTAATTTCATTTCTCACATATTATGTCGTTATGTTATCATAATTGCGATATATCTTTATTGTATTCATACAACCGCCAAACGAAATCTCATGAAGGGAAATTCTTACATTTACAATCGCTTTCTATTTTAAATTTAAAGAACTATGCGTTCGTGTGAACGAATTAATAATTTGGATTTTTTTCTTCCGTTTAACTTATTTGCTTTCTTTTACGCAGGGTGTTAAATTCCATTATGTGGAAGCGGGAGACAAGAATAAACCACTCGTGTTATTATTACATGGATTCCCGGACTGCTGGTTATCTTGGAGAAAACAGATCCCATGTCTCGCAGAACACTATAGGTGCGTTTGAAAATTTATGTTTATAAAATAAAATATTTTACAGCACACCCGTTGGCGTTGTGACATTCACATTTTAATGCTCTTTCAGAGTAGTGGCTATAGATTTAAAAGGATTCGGTGATAGCGACAAACCGCTCAACAAACGATCTTACAAACTCGAAATTTTAATAAATGAATTGAAACAATTCATTTTGACTCTCGGTGTGAAGACGTGCAGCATAATCGGCCACGACCTAGGAGGACTTCTGGGATGGTACATGGTCGCTCTAAACAAAGATCTTGTTTATAAATTTATAGCCATTTCGAGTCCACATCCCAATATTTATTGGAATAGAGTATCAAAAAATTCTATTTTAGACAAAAAGTAAGTATTTTTGAAATTCCGTTTATGAAGATTCCTGAAGACTTTACATGAAATTTTATTATATATTTATGTATTTTAATTGCAAACGCACAATGTGACGTTTTAGATGGCTACATTTTAGCAGATTACCATTTTTGCCAGAAATAGATGCGCTTAAAGAGGACTTATCTATTATCAATGAAGTATTTCGACATCTTCAAATATCTCAAGATGACAAAGAAAAAAGTTATGTCGAGGCGTATAAATATGTCTTCAGTAGGAAAGGTAAATTAATATTAAGTCTGATATGTAAAATAATTTTTGTATCATATGTTATTCTTCTTTTATGTCTTTCATATTCAAAATATTAATACAATCTTTTGTAGAGGATTGGACAGGACCGATTAATTATTATCGCAACCTACCATTCACAAGACTGAATACAGATAGCGGCGAACAGATAGACAACAAAACGCTACTTCTAGTTGGAAATATGGATCCTTTTGTAACAATAGAAAGCATTATTCAAAGTGCCGAATACGTAGAAGTATCTAGGGTTAAAGTCATACCACAGACGCAACATTTTCCGCATCAAGAAAAATCGGATGCCGTAAATAAGGCAATTATTAAATTTCTAAAAGGTGAGTTTTTTTCGCTCGTACAAAATTTCCTTACAAAAATAATATTATTTAATAATAATGTCGATATACTGTATACTTTGCATATATAAAATATTTTAGGCACTACATATAATTTGGCGCTTTCAAAAACGCCCGTAAAGAGTCTCGTGTCTTCCTGGCTAGGATCTTTGAGTAACACCGTTAAATATGGTAATCAAATGATTGACGTTGTGCACAAACGAACTAATGACATTGTAAATGTGTTACCGAATAAAGCACTTTATTTGGGACAAACAAGTTAAATGGTGTTACATCAGCGTTACGTTATTTAGAACTTTGTACTTCATTACGACAAATCTATATATCCCATCTACGCTAACACAGACTACGAAACTCATAAAAGGCTGATTTTGTCTTATTTATTACTTATTTCTTATGTAAGTATAACATTAATATATAAATGGGAATTGCAATTTTTGTGAATGATGAAATCTTATTGTATAAAAATATCTATCACATTCACTTTTATGATATATCTCGAATTTTTTAAAATATTTTATATATACATGCGGCAAGGTCTACATAAGTAATATCTAAAGAAATGAATTTTTATAAATAACCATTATCTAGAAACAAGAACATTAATGGAGAGCAATTTAAAATCTGTGTAATCTAATATTATTTTTTAATGTCTTCAAAACCAACGTAATCTTCAATTGAATAATATTAATATGGATTATATAATTGATATTAATATTTTATAACATTACATAATTAATATTATAATTATATATGTAATATAGCTATAAATAGAATTATAATAATTATGTACAAAAACATTTCTGTATCAAAATTGTAATATAAGAAGTATTTAATGTAAGAATTTTACTAGATATTAATTGTATATCGATTAGCTGTTGTGCAACAACAGATAAACAAAATTTTGTTGTATATTTGAATCTCAGAGCGCATAGTGGCAACAGATATTGCTTTTATAATAATTGAACACTAAGAAGCAATATTGTTGGTCATTTTTAAAGTCATAAGTTATCATAAAATGCAATATACATTATATAAATATATAATTGTTACATAAAATTTGTGATACAAAACATTGGTATTATATGTCTTGTATATGTATATATATATATATATATATATCTCGCGTCATGATGCTTCGCTTGTCTTAGCGCCGAGACACTATGTGTCTCCAGATATAATAACAGTACAAATTATGTATGAAAATTCTCTTTCTTTTCAGACATGATTATGATAGTTCATTTTAAAAAAGTGTAATTATACCAATCTTTTGTACAAACTCGATACTTGATAAAAACGTCGATGTATAAAATTAAATGGTTAAAAACGTACCATAATTTTTAAGATATTTAATTATGGTAAATTATTGTACAAGTCAGTGCGTATGTCGCGTATCAGTTACCAAGTCAATATTCTTCCTTGGATTTTCCTCTGAAAGATATAAGATTTGTTACATATTAAAATTGTAAAATTAATAGAAATATTTTATAGTATTTATAGTTTCATACTTTCCAAAATTTTCGGCGTCTTCTATTGTTTCTGGTAATTCGTAATTCATCGTTTCTGGTAAAAATAAACAGAGTATAGCGCCTAATATCGGCGCTATGCCAAATATTACCGGAGGCAGCCAAGGTTGAATAGTACCCTATAAATGATTACGTCTCTTTAATCTTAAAATAACTTATTATTTGTACGTATATAAATAAATATATATAAAATAAGATATACTCTTAATATAAAACTATTTCATTGTAGAAACATCAGGTAATATATATATATATATATATATATATAATACGCATCATAAATTACCATTGTGACAATGAACGGTGCAATTATACTTCCGATCCTGGCAGAAGTACTTCCCAACCAACGCCAACATTTCTTACGACAGTCGGAAATACTTCACAACTGTACAGGTATACTGTAGGAAAGCTAATAGCCATACCCACGAGCCCCAGTGAAGCTAAAAATATCCGGATGTTTCCGTTGGATATAAGAGTTATCAAAAGCAAACTCATACCAGATAAGATATTTCCGCCAATTAAAATTTTTAAACGCGAAACTCGCGATATCAGAAACAATACTATTATGGTTCCAGGTATTTCCATGGCGGCTGTAAGTCACAAAAAATGTTACAACATATAGTAGCAGAATTTAGTGTAAAATTTATTATTAATTTTACCAGAAACTGCGACGTTGATGAATATATTGCCGTCAAGATGACCCATGTATTGCGCCAATCCGAAGAAACAGATACCACAGACGAACCAGTTGATACTCACATATGTAGTTTTCAATCTCAAATTCGGGGTTCTAAATAAATGCGTGATATTGTATTTCTCATTATTCTTCGCGTGTCGGATTGTCATCTGATTCTCATAAGTTTCAAGCGCTAGCTTAACATTTTCCACTGGTATCTTGTTTCTTCCGGCAGCTTTCAGCAAGATTCGTTCTGCCTGTCTGTATTTGCCTATAGCTAGTAACCACCTCGGTGATTCCGGAACAATCCTATTTTACAAAATATCGACTCTTAATAATTGATTTCTTGATATATATATATTTCGCAAATCTTAAAAATATCTCTTATTTCGCTTTTATAACAACGTACGTAATTTATGTACATACCAGTAATATGATAATAAGAAAATTGATGGTATTGACACGGCCATTTGAAATCCATACCATGTAAGTGTCAAATAAGATATCAAGGGATTCATTACATGTGCGATTAAAAATGGTACGTGATAAAGAACTGACATAATCGATCGCCATTCAATTCCAATAATCTCCATAACTGCAACCGATTAATTGATAAATTTCATAAATTAAACTTCCTAAATTAATAACTTCATTGCGCTTACAACTTACGTAAAACGAAACTGACAAGCATTGTTCCGCCAGTAGATACGGCACAAAGAAATTTGAGTATTAGGAACAATTCGTACCATGGTGCAAATGCACTTGCAAATCCTGTCACCGATTGCAGTGCAATTGCGATTATTAACGGTTTCTTTCGGCCAATTCTACGAATAAATTTCATTAATATTAATAAAATAAAAAAAACATATATATGTGTATATATATATATATATATATATATATTTTTTTTTTTATTTTTTATATTATTCTATGAAATAATAATCATTTATGTCATTTTGCAACGACTTCGAATTAACGTACCTATCAGCCATCATACTGAAAATTAAATTACCAACAAGCACACCAAACATTGTGCAAGATTGTGCTAAATTAGCCAATTGTTCTCTATCACATACTAAATCCCACTGAAAAAATGAATATTGACATAATTATTCACATATATCTCTTTTTATTGTTTTATATTGGAATACTTAATTATCAATTAATTAATTGATAATACATATATGAAAAAATATATAAGAAGGTCATATTGAATTAAATTATATTAACTTACCTGCGTTATGATGCTCTCTCGGAATATTCGCTTATCGTAACTGAATTCAGTGCACTCTTCTATTGTGCCATTCCCAACATCAACTTCACATTTCATTATCATGGAGTCGTTAGTTGCTGACAAAGGAGCGATGCATGAGAAATTAGTAGGCGGTGCAAGGAACACGATAGAGAGCTGGTGCCAAGCTACTGGAAATTTAACGAGAGAAATCACCACGGCGATCACGATATGCCATGGACCCATAGAGCCCATGGCCTCTTGGATAGGGTCCAACAGTACGTGACCTGAAAACATAATAATAATATTTGAAACAAAAAAGTGTATTTAAAAATATAGATGCGTTCATTAATTTTTTTTTATTAAGAAGTCTTTAATTATATATATATATATATAAAACTTTGTAATTCTAGCAGCTAGACTGGACATAATTATTTTTTTGCATTTCTCCAAACATTCGAATCAGAGAGTATACGATTATAATTAACATACTCTATATTTTTTGGAATCTCTATAAATGCCTCTGAAGTGCTGCTTAAATTAAATTAAGGATGAAATATCGCATCTGCGCTAATTTGTGAGAAATAATCTGAATCGCAAAAAGGTAAATTATGAAAGATATATAAAATTAATCTGTGCAATGATTCTGTAAAATTACTCAATATAATTTACCAATCTTTTGTTTATTTATTCTTCGCTTAAAGATAAGCAAGCTAAGTGAAGTATGATATTAATGTTTTGATATTAGCTTCTATCGATCGCTCTATATTGAATTTTAATCTAAACACACCGCAAGTTCCACAAACCAAATCTAATAATAAGATATAACATTTCCGCACAATTTATGATAATAATAATTAGCACTATTTAATTATCGCATTTAGAAGATTTAACTATTGCAAAATAATGCAAAAAGCGATTAAATAATCATTGTCAGCTTCGATATTCTTTCCTAAATTCTACAAGACATTGTTATCAAACTTGAAAAATTGCACGATTAAAAAATTATAGAAACAATAGAACGGAAAATCTAGACTCGTGACAAAATAATGTATTTTTAAACATCCTTTCATGCAATTCTCGAGAATAAAATTTGTATAAAATTTACATTCTTGTTTTAAACTTGCGGATTGTCTGTTATAATTAAATGATAATTCTACTTGAGTCTGCTGGGCTTTTTCGAATCACAATGAAACTTTTTCACGTTTTTATCCCGCTTACGTGATATCATCTCGTGTGTCAACGGATCCGATGGGATCTGTTACAGTAAACCCATAAAATTCTTCGAACCGGTATTACCTAACAGGACATACACATATAATTAGTGTGATTATGCTGTACATATACCTATATATATATATATATATGCAATTGCAGATATATAACTTGTATGCAATATAGCTGCGTATCGTGTCATTGATACCTATATATAATTGTCCAATGTCTTGCAAGCGAAATCTTAGCAATTTTATCAAAATCGTATAGAATTACGCAGAATTAAGGCCACTTTAAACGAGATACGCAATTAGTTTCAGGATTTAGAATGGAATTCCAATGTAAAACGTTCAAATTTAAAACTCTAAACAGATATTAAAATGATTTATTTTCAGATTTCTATTTTGAATCAATTCTATATTCTCTACGAGTATATATTTTTTGTGTCTACACTTTCATATACGTGCATGTATATTTTAATATTTTATATTAAAATTAATATTTTATATTAAAATTAATAAAAATATATTACTATATTACACATCTCTTGAGTCTTCAATTATTGTTCCTGTATTACATACAGTAAATATAAGATAAAAATTATAAACAAAATTATAAATAAAATTCTATCTGAATTTGAACATAAATTATAGATATTAGCTCAGCTTTAATGAAATTTGAGTTTATAGCTTCAAACAATGCAGGGATTAGAAAAAGATTGTGAGTGCAATGGAATTACGTAGATTCGATTATTGATATTTAACAATAAATGATATAAATTAATGTATTATTATATTATAATTATTATACGGAAAGTTCTTTTTTTCTCCTTTCAAGTTTTACACAAAAGGTCTATCTACACGAGAAAGAAATAGCTATTTTTCAACATTACTATACATAAGTCATCTGTAAATTTCATCTTCATTTTTATAATTTCGCATCATACAATTAATTCATTGAAACAAGTCGTATCTTTATGTATATGTACAAATTATATTACATACAAACTTATTTTCAGCTGAAATTTCAGCTGAATAAAATACCCATACCTATTTTGAATAGCTATATGGATATTTTATTTTTTTCAAACGTTTATAAATAGATATACATATTTAAATAGATGCAATTTTAAATATGAACGTATCTTACGTATTTACGTGTTTCAAACAAAAGATATATTCTAATGACGTTGAAGATAGCAGACGACCGCGCTCGATCAGCGGTTTTCAACAAGGTTATGATTTGAGTGTATATTGCGCAAAAAAATTATTCTAAACAGATGATATCAACACAAACGTTATACATCACTTGAAAATAAAATGACTTTCTAATACCTCCCAGAATGTGTGTGCAAAGTATTAAAAAAAAAGCCCCTCTTAGAAGAAAAGTTTTTAATAAATTTCCAGGTAATATCGTATTATTCATGCCAAATGTAGCATTTAAGTCTCGGAGATCATATATGCTATTTTTTATCGTGTTCTTTTTGTTGAATGCAAATATCACCTTTTAAGATTATTTTCAAGTAATGTATAACGTTTCTGTTGATATCATCTGTTTAGAACAATTTTTTTGCGCAATATACACTCAAATCATAACCTTGTTGAAAACCGCTGATCGAGCGCGGGCGTCTGCTATCTTCAACGTCATTAGAATATATCTTTTGTTTGAAACACGTAAATACGTAAGATACGTTCAAATCATAACTTTGTTGAGAACCGTTGATTGAACGCGTCGCGTTCGTCTGTTAAATCCGTCTCTTTAGCGTCATTTCATTTTACTTGAAAATAATGTTAAAAATAATTACTTTTTTCAATATTATTACATAAATTTTAAATAAACTTCATTTTTCATTGAGGAAATCTTTATGTATAAATTTTATCAATAATTTATTTTTAAAAATGAAATAAAAATAGAATGCGATCACAATCAAGATCCAATCATATTTATTATTGCATAATTATTTTATAATTAATCAAAGGCAGATAATAATATCAAAATACAAAATTATAAAGTACTAAATATTAATTGTATTACTTTTATTATGTATATATAATTTTCCATATATAATTATATTTTTAAAAAACTATCATTTTTTATATGTTTTAACAAAGTGGAGGATTCGAAAGAAAAATGAAATAACCGAATCGAAATCCACATACATAGTCGGTTTACATTATTCATATAGGTCAGAAAACCGACGTATATTAATTTAAATGCATTTTTAGAAACGGAACTTCATTCGATATAACCGTTATTATATTATTAGTAAAAATAAAAAATCGTTAATTAAAGTTTCATTTATTACTGACAAAAATTATAATCATTAAAAGAAAACAAGCCAATGTCTTTCCTTCCTGCAATGTATATTCATTTGCATTGTATATTGTGGGAGAATTTATCATGGAATTTATAATTGTCTACGTAATATATTTGCGAATTTCAGCACAAATTGCAAAGCATAATTATTTGCGAATGGAAAAATTTGCTCAGCAAAATTGAAACGGGCACATTGTACTTATTCGCAATTTAGAAAGACACGATGATTATGGTCGAAGCAGTATTATGAATAAAGATATATGTCACGGTTAATAATAAATATTGATAAAAATACACTAAAACAACATCATTAAAAAAAAACAAGGAGCATTGCAGGAGCAAATATATAACAATATTAATCCCACACTAATATTAACATAATTAGTGTAATTATCGAATGTCAATACGATAATAACATAAATTCGTGCCAATTTTTCTTGGTATCATTTTTCGCTGCTTTTTCGGTTCTACAATCGTTTACGGGATCCGCTATAAAATGAAACTCATAATGTTATACATTGTGATAAGATAAAAACTTCTCTAAATAATAACTTCTATCTTTCTATACAAAGTTAAGATGAGTTTCAAAATAAAATATTATTTGACTTAATAATTGGCTGTATACTTACATAAATAGCTAAAATATACACAAAATACACTTATTGTGCATTAAATACAATATGGAATATCAAAATATATATATTATATAATTTTTTATATTTTAGCGTTTAGAAATGATGGCTTTTTTGTAATAGACACTATATAATCATGTTCAAAATAAGCTAAATGATATGCATTAGAGAAAGGTCATTCGAGTATTATATTTAATGCAAAAGATAACAGCCTTTAAAATATTGTTTAATTTGCCTCTATTCGTTATCGTCTTAAATTCATATAGTTTTACGACAAAATACTTTTTAAATGAAAATGAAATACTGATAATACATAGAAAAAAGTTTAGGTAAATGTTTTCTTTCCGAAAAAGTAGAAAAACTTCAATAAAAAAATCAGTAACTAGCTACATAACTCTCTTAGCATCGTCGCAATGAATCACATTTGAAACGAAGAACGTGAGTGCTCAAACATCGCGAGATTATGCACCGCGAAAATTAGCCATGCATGACACGTGCACATCGCGATGATGCAACTTAAAGGTATACACGAAACATGCCTACTGACTGTTTGAGATATATATATATATAGCGCGTCAAGTTTTTCAAAGTTTTAAAAACGAGCAATTCTTGTCGCGAGGTATGAGGAAATCGACTTACCTTTCATCATGTGACTAATCGCTGATGATAATCCTCGCTGCTATCTTCGCCAAGCACAAATTTATTTTCGATGACAACGTGATTTCCGATGCCACTTATTACCGTACCTGAGCGTCCGAGAGATCAGAGCATACTAAAAACGGATCTTAAGTTTGCCAACACGCAGCTTTATCGACGCAGAAGGGTGAATATGGGACAGCGCGCCTACGACACTTGAAAGATACGAATTCGTATCCGATCATTATCCACTTATCACGTTAATTCTCTCCTCATTTTAACAAATGACCTGTCTCACCTTCTCAGAGACTTCCGCAATTCTGCACCTAGGAGTATACGGAGTTATTTCATCAAACTAGCAGCGATGATAAATTGATACCATGTGCAAATCACTTTCTTACAATGTCATATACTTAAGTGACAATATAAATAAATATACATCGGAGAAGGAAAAAAACACAAAATGTTTCTATAATTGGTATACTTTAATATCAAAATTAATCAGAAATAGACAATAAATAAAATTTATTATATATAATTTAATTCTAAAATGTTATATAAAGGAGAGAATTTTTTCGGTCTATTTCATATTGAAAAACTTTTGTAAATGTAGATTAAAAATGTATAAAAATTACTTTCCTTTGTGAAATTAATTTCAAAATATAACGTATTGCTTATCCAAATTTTCTAAAATCTTGCAAGCTTTATGATTAAAACTTTTTTGCGAATAAAATTTACTTGTCGAATGCAAATTCACTGAGTTTGCTACGAACAGCTCGTTTTGCATCATCTTGACTATTATCTTTATCTGGACTTGATAATTTTCGTTTCTTGAAGAGTTCTGAAGATCTAGTCGCATTGTCTGTGTTCGACTGTGCCATCTCTTCTTTGTATCGTGTCAAACCGATTTTGGTTAATTCAGAAACATTTACCTCAGGAAATTCTTCCTGCAAATTCTTTTTATTTTTGGCGTACCAATTAATAAACGAGTCTTTTTTAGACTCGGTTTTCGATTTTGATTTAACAGGCGTGATTTTGGGCAATGCAGATTTCTGGGGCTTCTCGGGTAAACTATTTAAACCAGCTAAACCTATATAAATATGATTAAAAATATTTTAAATAATGAAAAAGTGTCATAGAATTTAAAATAATTTTTTTAAAACATAAAGATAAAGGGCTGCTAAGATTAATCGTTATTAACATGTTATAAAATAAAAATTTTTTAAACATGTTAAGTTTGTCTATAATCTACATACACAATTCAGAGGAATATGGCTATCGATTACAACATTCCTGTAAATTTTTATTTTATATTGAGCGAGATTGATTATTAATACTGCGATCGAGATCAAATTTTATATGTCTTAGCTATGTAATATTTCCACCGTTTTTGCTTACATTGATAATGATCCAACAGGGATCGAAACATTTGTTTTGTTTGTTACCGGCAAATTAAAGTTTATATTTTAACTAGATGACATGTTTATTTATTAACGATTTTAAAAAAAAATTTTTTTATTTTATAACGATTAATCTTAGGTTTGTAGCCCTTTGTCTTTATGTTTTTTAAATTTATTAAGCTTTATAACATAACTATTTACCTCTTGGCGATAGAGATGGACTTCCAGCTTTTAAAAATGGATTTACTCTTTTTAATGTTTGACTCATGGCTAATGGCTTAATTTCTATCTCTGGTTTTTTAATGGATGGTAAAGACACGTCATTGTCTTCTTGGCTATTAATGTCTTGACTACCGTTAAAATTATCGTTATTTGTAAAATCGTCTTGGTGATTTTCCATTTCTTTTTCTTTTGTATCTTTGGAATCTGATTTTCTGTCAGCAATTGTCTCCAATTTATTTGCCAATGCCATTTTATTTAAACGCAAGGCATATCGTACGGCCAAATCAATCACTTTCGTTGACGCAATTTGTTCGCAAATGTCCACTGCGCGATATTCCAAATTGCTTTTGCAGGCAAGCTGATTGCAAGAGATTACGTATCAAAGATAAGTAATTGAGATTCAATATATTACATTTATAACCGGAAATACTAGAGTAGAAATGAAACAAATGTTACAAGAATTATTTACCGCTATTAAAGTTAACATCGCTTCAGTTTCATCTAATGGATTATTTCCTATCTCCCACAGTTTACGTTCTTTCTCAGTTTTCTCAGATTCCGGTTCGCAGAGAGGTGCAGATAGAGATACCTCGGTAATTATTGGTCGCGGGGTAGTCGGTGGATAATAACTACCTTTGCAAAGAATACATCGCATATTCCGTTCATATTCGCTCACGCCGATTATGAAATAGTGATCTGCTCTACCTTTTCCCTAAAACAGAATCTCAAGTTACGCCCACTATTGAGAAAATTGTCCATAATTTGTAATACCTGTGTATTTGCATCACAGAGCACTCTCCATTGACAAGATCTCTTATCGTATATCCTAATAACATCGTCAGAATCCATGGTAGTGGGCGAACGAGCATCTGACAATCCTAACCACATGAGATCTGATGTTGGTGAAAGCGGAAGCGTTAAAGTTTGACTGCGTAAATGCGCTCCCTGTATTTGTATCCATAGTAAACTTATATTTTGATCACTTGCTGAACCTTTTTCCACAGAAAAGTATTTTACACTTTTGAATACATACATATAATTAGTCATTTTAAATTATGAACTTTTTCATTACATTAACTCATTATATTCAAAATTTTTTTTACCAATTCCAGCATGATAAGCTATTAAAAGATGATTTCCTAGACCATTCATTGCAACTACAGGTCCAGGCAGAGCTAAAATCTCACGTTGTGTCCCTCCTATCATAAATATTCTTAAATTTCTCTTAGATGTTGCTACTGCAATAAAATTATCACCAACCGCTAAGCATTCGCTTTCCTCTCCTTCTGGTAGATCCAAAGACCATTCTTTATTTCCAGAACCCCAACCTAATATAGAAAAACAAGCGAATATATTAAATACTGTTTATGTTCTGATATCTTATAATATAATTTTAAAATATGCCAATGAATTTTGAGACTTTCTTTAATTTATGATTCATAAAATAAATATGTTCATAAATTTTTTTGTTTTATTATATCTAATTCTAATTTTATCTATTCTAAAGTATATAATTACAAATTATTATATACAATAAAATAATTAACCTTGCAGAGCTATCACGACAATTTTACTAGGGCCATCTTCAGAAGCTGTGCAGCTTAGAGCAAGTGCTTGAGTAGATAGAGCAGCTAATGAATGTCGTAAATAATTATTTATGTGCATGCTGCGATGAACTGTAACATCATGAAACTCCACTTCAATACTACACTCTTCCCCATCTTCTGACGAGAAAGATCTAATCATTCCCACATCGTTCCACATCTACATAAAATTTATATTACATAAAGATTAAATTGATAATTAAAGATTGTCAGTGTAAGATACACAAGCTTCATTATTGTTTTGTACCATAAAATACGATAATAAATGAGAGGGCGTAGATCCAGGTTGAAAAGATGATTGCAATTTTACATTAGGTATAAAAGTTTTTGTGTCACATGGAGGTTTTTCAGAGTCTACATCAAAATTAGATTTTTCGTCATCCTCTAAATTGACAGAGGCCTTGATTTTATTCAGGGATATCACGTTTTCGTCATCATCGTCATCATGGTCCGATAAAGCAAGATTATTTTCCATCATGTCTTCATTTTTTTCAAAATCTAACATTACATCACTTGTAGGCTTACTAGTATTTATCTAAAAGGATTATTACAGACATTCTAAATATAGTAACAAAATTTATATATCTGTGTGTATAAAACATATAAATATGTGTGTATTTAAGAGGAATATTCTCTTACCACATCAATGCATCCTAATTTTCCTAATGCATCACAGAATGCGATTTCATTTGAATGATCTATGTGCCACACCAATGCAGTGATTTTGGTATCTTGCTCATGTTCGAGATATCCAATTATTTCCTTAGTTTCAACATTCCATATAACTATCTCTCCATATAGTGAACTAGCTGCGATGCGCGTGCCACACTCAGAGAACTTACAAATGCTGATTTCCTATAAAAAATAAAGATAGAAAAGCAATAATTCAATTATCAGAATAGATAAATCTCAAAAAATTAAGACAGTAACTTACAGTTTTCAAAGTAGGACACTTCAATCTATACAATTCCTTCCAGGATAATCTTTCTACAATAACTATATCTTTGTTAGCTGGATATGCTAAACAACTGCCATCTGTACATTTGAAAGAAGGTGTGCAATATGACTTTGCAATAAAAAAGGAGTTACATTTTGGTACAATATTATTCCAAACATGTACGGTTCTCTTTTCTTTAATATTCCATACTCGAATAGATCCATCAGCACTAGAAGATGCCTGAAAATATTAGTTTCAGAAATATCTCTTTTATTAATAAAGTATTAGAAAATGATGTAATGAATTACCACAAACTCTTCTTTTGGATCTAAAGATAAGCCCAAGATAGGTGCTTCATGACCTTCTAATTCTATACTGTCTAAAGTATTAATGTTTGTGACTTGTATCCGCATATCGCTTTAAAAAAAAATAAGTTGTTCCAGAATTATAAATATATATATATATATATAGATGTAAAATCTGTTCATTACATACCAGGCACCAGATACTATTAAATTACTATCTTTTGCTGTTGCCAATGCTGAGACTGGTGCTGAAAATCTAGTAACTATTCCTTCCTTCTCTAAATCAGGATAAGTAAGTATTTGTACTGTGTTATTGTCATTTCCCACAAAAATTTTACCGTCCTGAAATTAAAACTTTGTTATATATATCTAATATATATATATTTACATTATGTCTTATATACATTATGTCTCTTTTAAACATCATCTTGACAGCAATCCTCTTAAAGAGGATCTTTACAGGTACTCATTAATACTTGGTAACTATTAAGCACCTTTGAGATAGCAGTAATTGCTTGTTCCGAAATACAACTGGTGGTCGGGTCATCGTCCATTAAATTTAACCAGGATCTAACATCTCCATCGCAACCACACGTAACGAGCCCTCTCCTACAATCCCAGGCACATTCAATAATAACTTTCTGACAGATTCAGTATATATACACAAATAATATACATAATGTCATTTACTTTTCGCCAGAATAATAGCAAACGTCGGTGTGTCCTTCTTGATGAGCATATCGCATGGGTTTTCTTATTAATGACATGTTCACGAATTACCGCCAAAAGATTCAGGTGATAAGTTAAAAAGCACTTGTATATCTTTCGTCAATCTATAAATATTTCCAAATACCTGTTAACTTACTAACACAAAATACAAAGCAAATATACAAACCGTTTTTATAAGAAACGTACCGTTTGATATTTATTCGTTTTTCATTTTTAATCATGCAATTATACCCACTGTTTTATCTATGCATTTCGTTTACTCCGGTTGTCTTTTCCCCTTCTTTTTCAAAGAGAAGCAAAACAAAGACAGGCTGTAAGAAGAGAGAGTGGACATGCCTGTATTTTAAATGAAATCCGTTTACTGGCGCCCCTATATGTACATAGAACTATGTAGCTACAAATATTTTCGACGGATAACACATAACATGGACATAGCATGTTACCTATTGGTCAACTATTTGTGACGTAGTTTCGCAGTTCCATTTTATGCACATAGAAGCGTTGATGTCTAAAACTGTTTCTCGCGGGTACGTTCAGTGCGCACGATGGGAAAAGTGATGGAAAGCAACCTTTTCCATGATGGCCGAGGTTGCGACGAGGATCTCATGAATTTTCTGTAATATATCAGGATTTTGTGTATTAGAATGGCCATGATTTCCAAAACCGCGGTTGGCATTGCGGTTGGGATCGCTGGGATCTTTGTTGGCTATTGTTTCTACTTTGATCAAAAACGCCGCAGTGATCCCGATTTCAAAAAGAAGCTCCGCGAACGTAAGTTCTGATTTTTCATTCTCGTGCACGCGTGACTTCCTCGTGGTGATGTACGTTTCTAAGAGAAATCAATATATCTCTGGTAAAGACAGGTATAATTCTCTTGACAATGTACATTACATTCAATCATCCAGCTCATTTTATACATTTGTACATTTATATACATAATCCTTTTTTATATATTTAAAAATCATTTCATTTGAATATTTATTATTGCATTAAAAATGTAATTATAGATATAGGGAAAAGGGGAGCAAGATGATGATCTTTAAGGTTTGTCAATTTTTCCTAATTTCTCTGATAAAGAATAATTTATAATATATTTTTCAGATTCATTACAGTCTTGATTATCATTCGTAAAAATTAAAAAGTTGTAAAATAAATTAGAATTTTTTTTAAATTTATATTTTTTAAGAACATATCAATTTCATTATCTTGTCCCTATATCATATATATATGAGTAAGATGACTTTCAATAACGGATAAGATTATAGAAAGGCACGAATGTATTTTTTATAAATAAAAAAATTTGTTTTATTATAATAAACATTTCTTATATTATTTTGATATTATAATATAAGAATGTAATTAAAGAAAAATAAAGAATGAAAATATATACTAAAAAGATAATAAAATTAATGAATTGCATATGATAAGATTTATTTATACAAATAATCTATATTAAATGTCTTATTTCTCTTTCCTTTATATAATATTTTGTTATGCCTCAAACTATAAAAAATGTACATAGTTCTTATTCTTTGTAAAAAAGATTTTATTTTTATTTCATAGGTAGAAAGGCTAAGAAGCAAGCTCAGAAAACTTCTTCGAAGATGCCAGATTTGAGGGATCATGAATTGGTGCAGAAATTCTTTCTGCAAGAGGTAAAACTTGCTATTACTGTGTATGTATCTAACTTTAATTCTTTAAAATTTATTTAAACTTATTATTTAATAGCTTCTGCCTCCAAAGTGTAAGGAGGCAATACAACCACATCATGTCACAGATGATCATCAATTAACTTTTAAGATTTAAAAATTAGTTGATTTAATCAAATTTATCTTTTAATCACTTGAATGCATAATCGGTGAACCTCCTTAGTTTAAGATGCAATTGGGATTCTTCTAATTATAGATGGAGCGTTAAATATTGGCAGTATCCTACATGTCACATATATGAGGCATGGATAAGATCAAATCTGGATCTACGGATTGCTAGTCCGTGGATCGAGCACCAAGCCACTCAACGCCTCAAATATATTTAAACATGTAATATATTGTTTAGGTTCAACTTGGGGAGGAATTGCTGGCTTGTGGTGAAATAGATGGCGGAGTTGAGCATTTGGCTAATGCAGTAGCAGTCTGTGGACAGCCAGCCCAGTTGCTGACAGTTCTTCAGAAGACTCTGCCACCACCAATTTTCCAAATTCTGGTGCAGCGACTACCCGTTGTTGGCCAGGTACAAATTAGTTAAAAAAATATATTTAAAATGAGAAGTAGTATTCTTTTTTTAAATTTGCTTTCTTACAGAAAATTGTATCGCAAACCCAAATGGCAGAGGAAGATGTTGAGTAGAGGAATATAAAATTTTGTTGACAATACTTAAATAAAATCTGAAATTAGCAAAGAGTTTGCTCATCTTTGCACAATATGGGTGCGAATATAGTTTACATTTAGAAAATCCTACATTTGTACAATTCGTTGTCCCGTATTAAACTTCCATTTTTCTTAGTAGATGTATGTACCAATCGTATATTAAAAATTTTTACAAATATTCATTATTTTATTTTGTCAAACGGATATATTTTAGTATCCGTTTATTTAAATAAAAGAAATTTTAATTCAACAGCGGTTCTGACAATTTTTGACAAATGTAAAACATAGTATTCTGATGCCAAATCAAAAATTTAATTTCTTTTCAATGCTCCAATTATATTAATGTACGTTCTTGAAAAATATAAACATCTCAAAAATTTACATATAAACATTTTTAAACATTTTTGTGAAAAATATATATTCGATACAAACATATTGCATATTGCTAAAACAGTGGTAATTTTAATATATTTAACATCAGATATAATTGTCCTATCGCATTTTGTATGTAGTCACTATTTATATTGATTTTATATTCTGTGAGAAACACTAATTTATTCTTATTGATTCACATATCTTATTTTTATTAATAATATTTTTTAACCAAGAAGAAATTTTGTTTTTGTTTGGTATGTATTATATACATACACATATATATGTATATATATAATTGTTATACAAATTAACGTACAAGTTACTATACAAGTTAAAGTTTCAAAACATGATAAATTTCTAACAGATTACATATAGCTACTGCTTTAATCCAATTCTGAGCAACATACGTCATTTGTATGTTCAAGAATTGACGCTAATAAAATGAATTAGTATATTTATTACATGTTTTGATTAGCTGTGTTCAATAGAATACGCTGTCACTATCACATTTGCAATACTAAGCATATACGTTGCCTTACTTTGGTGTAGTAAATGTGGAAAAGTGACTTGTACAACACCACAATCTACGGATCCAATTGTAATCTCGTGCAATTATTGTAATTATCTAAGCTATATTCAATATGTGCACATTTATTATAAAAATATGGAAGATTTACTTGCTCAGGTACATTATTATATTCTTGAAGCATTTACGAAAGATATACAATTGGAAGATTATTGTAAATCTTATGATGTGTGTCGCTATAAATTTACGCAGAAATATATATGTATTTTGTAGATAAAATCTAATGTCGCTATAAATGCTATAAGCTCTAGAAATTATTTTGAAAATATAGATGTATATTGTTATATATCCGAAGATATTTAACTTTCTCTCTCTATACATATAATAACAATTCAAAGATATACAATACATAATACTTTTGGAAAAATTATATTCTTATATAAGATATTTAGAATTCTATCAAATGAGCATAAAATAAAGAAATATACATAAATAAAAAATATATTTACTGCGCAATTTTAAAGAATATTTTATATTAAACACTCTTACATTACTATTAAATTACTATTTGAAATCAATAATAAAAATATAAACCTTTATTTACATAATGACATTATACATATTTAATTTTTTCCATTATAGCTTTAATCATTCCCATATGTAATTATGTTCACATATTACAAAAAATTCGGTCCATATACATATGTTTTACACAAGAATATCTTTTTATCGGCATATATATATAAATAACAGACGAAAAATTCAATTATGAACAATAAAATTACACAATGCTTTTGCTTGATACTTTGTAATTTTATATATAGTATATTTAATAATACCTCAAAATGCAACATAAAAGATCGATTTGATTTATTAAAATAACACCCAAAAGTCAACAGAATCAAATTATATATATATATATTAATGTTCATAAATTGTACATGTACAAAACTTGATTATTGTAATCTATTTAATATAAACGGAATTATATACATGACATTAATTATTGTAAACTATACATGGCAGTGTTTTACAACAAACTTATTTTCAACAATAAAATTTCTATATAATTTACTTTGTGAACAAAATAATTAGGGATTATTTACATAATCATACATATAATTATAATAATAATCGTGAGCACAATTTGTTCAGAACGTAAATACATCAATAAGAATTTCAGTAATTTGTATTACATATTTTATATTATTTCCAATGTTTTTCACTGTTATAATTACAATTATTTTGTACTTTTCCTGAATCATCAAATAAAATAAATAAAATGTGTATGACATATGCAAAAGCAGAGAGAGAGAGAATTGCAACAGTACAAAAAATATGATTTGTATTCTAATTGTGTTTTCTATCTTGAGCATGTATCAATAAAAATATATAATAGATTTACAGTCGTAAGACATTGAGATTGGGAAGTTATTAATAATTAATTGTGTGTGTCATTTTACAGCAATATACATTCTCTATGTGTATATTTTCAACCAAGATCTTATTTGACACAATTATTTTGAATCTAAAATTTCATTTCTAGCTTGTGACATTACATCGAGAGCATTTTTCTTTATAAGATTTTTGGCCAAATCTTTACCAAGGAATTCTGCACCAAGAAGACTTATACTACTTATTTTATAACTAGGAATAACACTGCAATAAAGGCGAGGTTCCTGATACGGACATTTTCTATCATAAAAGAAAAAAAAGATAAACCAATATAAAATAAATGAAATATGCAATATACTCAAAGATATTCATTGATAATATAACATCGACATCAGTATGTTTAATCTTATACAAAAATATTTTTAAAAATATTAAAAAATCATATTTAACTCACCGAGGAGGCTCACCATCGTCATTAGGTAAATATAATTTGCTTTTAGAAGTATCTGTAATCAGAGTTTGACCATCTAGAGACCATACAGCACCGGTAATCGTTAACTCGTTCTTCTTCAAAGATGAAGATACCGCGACTGGTGCGGAACATCCGCCACCAAGGGTTTTTAGAAATGAACGCTCGCACACGCATGTCAATGTGGCTTCCAAATCAAACAATGGTTCCAAAATTGAACGTATTTTCCAATCTGACTCTCGACATTCAACACCCAATGCACCCTGACCGACAGCATAAAGGGCTTCCTCAAGTTCTAAAAGCTAAAAGGATACATATATATATTAATCTAAATAAATTTTATAGAATATCAAAATAGAATATAAGACAACAGATCATACCTGACTTATCTTGTCTTCCCAGCCCATCCGTTTTAAACCAGCAGCAGCTAATATGATTGCGGCGTAGGGGCCATTTTCATCGTTTAATTTTTTTAATCTAGTGTTCAAGTTACCGCGAATGTTCTCTATCTTTAAGTGCGGCATGTTCCGTAATAACTGAGCAGATCTGCGTAAAGAGCTAGTACCTATTACACTATCCTTCGGCAATGTGCTTAATGTTTTATCTTTGAATTTCTTCGACATGACCACTGCGTCGCGTGGATCCTCACGTCTACAAAAATATATTATTTATTGGCATTATTAATGAATATTAATATTATTTTTTTATAGTTTAATTTATTTAAAATATAAAAATCACATTTTTTTATTTTATGCAAATAGATAATTTTTCGTAATATTATATATTTAAGTTAATAGCTTTGGCGTTAACTTGTTACCAATATATAATTATTTTAATAGCAAAACAGTTAAAGTTAATTAAAATTGATAAGACTGAATACAAGATAAACGATAACGTATGTCTCCGTATTTAAATTTAAAATGTGCTCTCCATGTTGGAGCATTGATATGCAAAATAGCAAAGTCACTCTTGCTGACGAAAAGCAACTAGACGAATGTAATACATATAGTTAATTTAAGAGAGAACAGCTTGAATTTTATGATGTTCAGTATTATATATCAAATGGAACTTACTTTAATATTGCACCTAGAGCCATTCCTACCGGCAGTATTGTTGGCAAATCTTTCAATGAATGCACGACGAAATCAACACTACCATTTTCTAAAGCCAGTTCCAACTCTTCGGTAAATAGGGACTTCTCCCCGATCTTTGGTAACGACTTATCCAGAATCTTATCTCCTTTAGTATTCATCGTTACTGCAATTTAATTTGAATTTGATAAAATAAAGCTTCTAATTTTATAAAAGTGCATATACAATTAAATATATACAAGTTATTTTATTGACAAAATATATATGATAATGAATGTTTTATTATACCAATCATTCAACAAGAAAATATATATAACAAGAAAAAGCTGTATTTATCAGTACTTCAATATATTAGGTGTAGTAAAAAGAAATCCATTATTTTTACTACACCTAATATTATATAGTATGATCAAAAAAGGGAAGAAGTTGCGAGATTATCAGGTGTGATACTATTAGGTGTTGGAATTAATTCGTAGCGTTTTTTAATGAAAGAATGTTATTTATTTCACATGAGCATTAAAAAATACATTAATGAAAGTACTTCCCATCACTTGTAAAACGCTACGAATTAATTCCAACACCTAATAGAAAAATTATGAAATCTGATACTGAACTTTTAAATTTCTTTAAAACAAATTTATTGAAGTTATATGGAGAATAACTAACATAACAGCGAATAGTGCACAATTGTATAATCTGCTTACCTATTTCAAATTCTTTTTTTGGGTGAATTTCTTTCAAACATTGTATTACGTGTTTAGTCTGTATCAAGGCCAACTAAAAGGTTTTAAAAATACATTATTCATGTTCAAAGTAAAAAAACATGCTTCTTTGCAATTTCATGTAATAAAATACAATTTAAAAAATATATAATTATATGTATATGTAAAATTGTGTAACAGAGTTTATTTTCTAAATTAATATTTTAATTACATATTAAAAAAAATCATTTTGCAATTATATTTTTTATATAAGTTTAAATATCGGTTTATCAATAGTCATCACTGATGATAAATTAAAAAAAATTTTTAAAATAGCTGAGTAATCTTATGCCAGAGATACAAGAACAGTCCAGACACGCAGCAGTGATTACATAAAATTAATAATTGTCATCGATAAGAGATGTCTTGTAATCAATCTTCTTAATTAAAAGAGAAACAGAAATCATTCTTTACATAATTTTACATAATGCGATTTGCGGTTTTCTCAAACAATTTTTTTCCTTGTAAAACCGAAAAACCGGATTAAAAAAAAACGAAGCGTGCACTCACCTCGCTTTTCCGAGATCCAACTCGGATTACATCACATTTTTTATCGTCGTTCATTATTACGTTTTGTACACGTATAGTCGAGCGTTAAACTTCGGAATGTATTAGGTGTTAATAGGTACAAGACATCAAGTATGAAAAATAACGATGGAAGAAGGGATGTGAAGATCTGAAAGATACTCTAATTGGGTCGAGGAACGTGAACACTTTCACTACAAACTAGGAACTGCGCTTGACCTTACGATTTCTTGCGTTTCTACGAACGAGATGTGCGAGGAAAAAAGACGAAATTATAGGGTTAATGTGCGTAAGCTGAATTTTTTCACAGTCACTGGCACTGCAGCAGAATGTGAAATTGATTAAGAAAGTTTTGGAAGAATGACAACGATAAAACTTAAACTACCGCCATAGCGAATGCAACGCAACTGACCGTGATTGACAAAACGGAGTAAAATATAAAATTATAAATAATCACTCGAGTGATACCACGTGTTACCAAGATGTCGCTCGACATTCGTCGATGAACAATCTGAGAAGGAATCTGATTTATCAATAGAAAATAACAATAGTATAAAAGTATATAAAATAATGTAGTCGCGAATCTCTCGAAAATTAACAATTTATAATATTAGGAGAATATAATCTGTAAGAATTGTATTTTCTAAAATTTTGTTATTTCTGAAGAATTAGCCTAGTCACTAACGAGATATACAATATTTAAAATCATCAATTGAGCTTCTCTGCACCATCGAGATATTAGGCCTGTTCTTTTTAACTGAACTTTTGTACCAATTTATCTTTCCTCTTCTTCCTCCTGAAGAAAAAAGGTAAAGTGATGCAAAAGTTCAGCTAAAAAGAACAGACCTATTATAGGTTTGTTTTTATATTGCTGCACTCTGAATCGGTGCAATAAATTGAAAATATACATTTGTTTCACTTCAACTTATTGCACTGTGTGTACTAGTTTAGAAAGTGCATTAATAAAAAACAGATCTTATGTACACATGTCCGTATTGCTTGCACCCCTTTAGGTCTGTTCACAAAGAATACAAATAGCAGACCTATTATTATCCTCGTCAATGCACGTGGATTGAGTAGAATCATGCAGAATAAATTTTGAGTTGAAAGTTTAAATTAACAATTGATATGCGTTAATTGTGACAACGTTTCCATAGTTTCTACATTTCCAACGAATTGAAAGTTTAACAATTGATATGCGTTAATTGTGACGTTTCTAGTTTCCACCGTTTTCACCATGAACGTTTCCAACATGAGCAAAGAAATTAAACATTTTTCAGATTTAAAACTGAATTCTTGGCTCCTTGCGCAATGCGAATCTATGGGTAAGGAATTTTCCATAAAAATCATTTACTAAAAACCTAAAATAATACTCGATGATATATAAAATTTCCAGTATTTAATGGCATTCAATGCTAAACTTTTGCCAAATTGCTTTTTGATATTTGACAGCTATTATTTATTTTAGGCTTAAAAAAACCAACTCCCATTCAGCAAAATTGCATTCCTCGAATACTGATGGGTGAAGATTGCATAGGTTGTGCCAAAACTGGTAGTGGCAAAACTTTGGCATTTGTCCTGCCTATTTTGCAAAAATTGTGCGAGGATCCGTATGGCATATTTGCTCTTGTGTTAACACCAACGAGGGAACTAGCTTTTCAGGTGAAAAATTTTACTTCATTATGTCATTGTAATATAAATCTCATATATATATATATATATACATATAATTGTTATATATTTATGGAATATTTTGGATTATCCTATAATATAATAAGTTTAAATGTTTCGAAATAATAGAGAATGATTTCACCAAGATAAACCATGCTTGCATTTAATTATAATAAATCTCATTATTGAGATTATTTTAGATCGCTGATCAATTCACCGCAATTGGCAAGGCTATCAATCTGAAAAAATGTGTAATTGTTGGTGGCATGGATATGATGGTACAAGGATTAGAATTGTCAAAACGGCCACATATAGTTGTAGCTACACCAGGTCGATTGGCAGATCATTTGGATAGCTGCGATACATTCTCCTTGCAAAAAATCAAATTTTTAGTATTGGATGAAGCCGATAGATTGCTTGGTGGCCATTTCGATGGACAATTGAAGACAATATTTGCCGCATTGCCCAAACAGAAACAAGTATTATTTTTCAGCGCTACTATGACAGATACTCTGGATAAAGTAAAGCAAATAGCTTCTGCTGAGGTATATTTCAATACTGCAACTGTATGAAAGAGTGAAAACTACAGTGATATAAGTCACTTAAAAAATTTTTTTATAATTTTTAATAATGTGTGTGAAGAGTTTTTTATTTTGTATTTTCATTTTTATCATAATTAAAAGACTTACATCATTATAGGTTTTCCCTCCTTTATGTATTATATTACATTCAATTTACCGAAATGAAACTTTTTATTCAGGTTTTTACATGGCAAGAGGAAGATGACTTTGGTATTGCCACTGTGAAGGAATTAGATCAACGCTACGTATTGTGTCCTAAGGATGTGCTCGATTCATATCTGGTAGAAGTAATTAAGACGTTTCGTACCACGAACGAGAATGGTTCTATCATGATATTTACGGACACTTGCAAGTAAATAATTGTTTTCGTCACATAATATAAAATTAATTATATATTTAGACTTAAATAATTACTAATATCATTATTTTGTTATATTTAGATACTGTCAGTTATTATCCATGATGTTGAATAATGTTGGATTTACGAACGTGGCTCTTCATGCAATGATAAAGCAAAAGGAACGTTTAGCAGCGCTAAATAAATTCAAGTCAAATCACGTACAGATATTAATTGCTACTGATGTTGCGGCGAGAGGTTTGGATATCCCCACAGTACAATTAATCATTAATCATGTAATACCGAATGTACCAAAAGAATATATTCATAGAGTCGGTAGAACAGCTCGCGCAGGTAAAAACGGTATGTCGATAAGCTTGATAACTCCAAACGACATAAAGTTGTTGCACGCAATTGAAAATGTCATAGGCATTAAGTTAACGGAGTATAAGATAGACGGTGAGTACATATCCTGTTTTACGCTTTATTTTTTTTTAAGTAATTAAAAATTGCATCTGATTATCTTTTAATTGATGCTAGACAAGAAAATCATTACAATCTTGACGCAAGTATCAGTGGCAAAACGAACAGCAGAAATCAAATTGGACGAGACTGACTTTTATGAAAAGAAAATGATCAATAAGCAAAAGAAGTTAATCTTAGAAGAATTGGATGGAAGCCAACTACCGGATGAGGTAGATATCTTCGAAGAGGAGAGAGAAAAACGTAGGAAGAAGAGAAAAAGACAATTGTTGAGGCATCTTTTATAAAACCAGCTAATATACGAAACACACCAATTTACAACAAATAATTAAACTATATATAATTTGTGATACAATGATAAATAGTATTATTTATCTTTTTATTTATCGTCATCTTTTTATCGTATTGTACTCAAGATGTTACAATTTGTATTTAAATGATAAAAATGGACGTTTGTATCTCTATATGCATAATTATTTCAGAGATCAATTGTATAAAAATATGAACTAAGATTTTTTTATCGACACAATGTTTTTAAAAATATATTTTTTGCCAAACTTGATGTCAATTGCTCGTAAAATTTTATATAAATACTTTATAAGTTTAAATATATACAAAATTGTCTATTGTCTATGTATGCATATTATGTATGTGGCAAGTGTTAAGTGTACGAAATAGAATGTAATCGAAAAGGCAACTTCATATAAAAACATACAACATGTGAAAGAATAGCGCACTTTTACTTTATACTTAGATACTTAGAGACGTGCTCTAATCTTTTCTTCGTTTTGTATTAAGTTTAATTTTTGTAAAAATGCGTAGAGTTCGGCAACGTATTCTTTAGGATACGTATAGAAGTGGGAAACGTGCGGCGACTCTTCGAATATCTTCATGTATGTCTGTAATACAAATGTAGTATATATTTTTACATTCTATCACGAGCTAGTGACACGCGAATCGTACCTTTATTCCTAAAGAATCCCAGGTGTCGCGCAAAGATAAATTGCTGGTTACAGCTCCAACAGGATCAGTTTTGCTTACAAATAATAATGCTGGTACACGTAGTACGTTAGCAGCATGAAATACCTGACTGGATCGAATATAATACTGTGTCGCTTGCTGGTGGAATGTCTTCATGTGATATCTGAAAGTAAGAAAGAAAGTAAGTTGACATTACTCAAAGATAATTATTTTATCAATTCTATTCTCTGTTACTTACTCTACGTATTTTCGTAACATAGATTGCAGCATCATGTTTTTCGGAAATACCGCACGAGGGAAACCAATTGTGATTTGACTAATATCAGCTATGCTGTCCCACACCTGTCCAACAATTCTATCAGTAACAGTATTGTACTTGTCATTGTTGCTTTGTATCAAATCCAAAGCTTCACCCCACATGTAACCGCCCACTGAAAACCCATGTAACAGAATTTGTTGGTAACTTTCGTTTTGCTTTAAGAAAGTTAACAAATCGGCTGCCACTAGCTGTAAACAAATTGAAAATTGTAATTGAATGAAAATTGTAAATGGACTAAATCACTCGGTAAAAACTGTTCCATACATGAATATGTATAAATATGTATAAATATGTATAAATATACATAAACAGGCATAAATATTCATAAACGTATATAATTATATATGAAATATGTCCATATATGTTCATACATCCTTTTTTCTTTTCTAAAATTACTTTTTAGTGTAATAGAAATAATAATAGTAATATGAAAACATAAAAAATAATTAAAGGGATAATTTTCGCATTGTTTATTTTAGAAAAAAAACAAGTTTGAAAAAA
Organism: Acromyrmex echinatior; assembly: GCF_000204515.1. Next base: position 2,843,683 of record NW_011627850.1, read on the forward strand.
TGTAAAAAAAATTGCTCATACATAATTATACATAATTTTTAAATAGAATTATACATAAATAATTTTTTTATATTTCTTCAAACTTGATTTTGTCTAAAATAAATAGTGCGAAAATTACATTTTCAATTATTTTTAACATCATATACTTAATCTTTAATACTTTCACTACATGTTTGTAGCGAAAATTTGTTATATTTTAATTATGTGATCGGAAAAAAATAAACGTTTCGATCTTAAATTAGGTTATCTTCAGTATTACGAAATTACATGATACAGTATTATTAAAGAAATTATCAAATTCTGAATAACGCATATAATATAATGTCGCAGAATAATAAAGAGTATAAAATGCCAAGTTATAAATTGTAAGAAAAATTTTTCAAATGTTCACAACAAGTAATCTTTGCTGAGTTAAATCTTCAAAGAGAAGGAAGTAAAGATTACTTGTTGTGAACATTTGAAAAATTTTTCTTACAATTTATAACTTGGCATTTTATACTCTTTATTATTCTGCGACATTATATTATATGCGTTATTCAGAATTTGATAATTTCTTTAATAATACTGTATCATGTAATTTCGTAATC
>NW_011627850.1:2845397-2860279 GCF_000204515.1 Acromyrmex echinatior
CTGCCACTAGCTGTAAACAAATTGAAAATTGTAATTGAATGAAAATTGTAAATGGACTAAATCACTCGGTAAAAACTGTTCCATACATGAATATGTATAAATATGTATAAATATACATAAACAGGCATAAATATTCATAAACGTATATAATTATATATGAAATATGTCCATATATGTTCATACATCCTTTTTTCTTTTCTAAAATTACTTTTTAGTGTAATAGAAATAATAATAGTAATATGAAAACATAAAAAATAATTAAAGGGATAATTTTCGCATTGTTTATTTTAGAAAAAAATATGCTTGGAAAAATGTAAAAAAAAATTGTTCATACATAATTATGCATAATTTTATATAAGTGCCCGCCAAAAGTCACCTGAATAATTTCTGAATGTTCGAGATATAAGATGTCTAAAATAAATAGTGCGAAAATTACATTTTCAATTATTTTTAACATCATATACTTAATCTTTAATACTTTCACTACATGTTTGTAGCGAAAATTTGTTATATTTTAATTATGTGATCGGAAAAAAATAAACGTTTCGATCTTAAATTAGGTTATCTTCAGTATTACGAAATTACATGATACAGTATTATTAAAGAAATTATCAAATTCTGAATAACGCATATAATATAATGTCGCAGAATAATAAAGAGTATAAAATGCCAAGTTATAAATTGTAAGAAAAATTTTTCAAATGTTCACAACAAGTAATCTTTACTTCCTTCTCTTTGAAGATTTAACTCAGCAAAGATTACTTGTTGTGAACATTTGAAAAATTTTTCTTATAATTTATAACTCGGCATTTTATACTCTTTATGCGTTATTTAGAATTTGTATTTATTGTTACTGTTAATGTTTTCACATTACTATTATTATTTCTATTACTAAAAAGAAATTTTACAAAAGAAAAAAGAATGTATGAACATGTATAAACACATTTCACATATAATTATACATGTGTGAATATTTGTGCGCGTGTTCATGTTTATTTTATACATATTTGTACACATACATGTTTGTTTTATATATATTTGTACATGTTCATACAAAATTTTTTATTAGGGCATTTAAAACGCTGTTGCGTTTCTTTATCATATATAAAATATGTGCATAACTAAAACATTTGTTACATAATCTTTATCGTGTATAAAATCTGTGCATATAATGACATTGTCAAGAGTTACAGAATAGGGGTCTACAAATTACAGAAAATAGATTCAACGTATATTCTATCATGTACACTTACTCTAGAACCTTTCGCAGGCCACATAAGTTGCCAAGGCGTAAGAGATACTACCACCACATCAAAACCTTGTTCCATATACAAATTAACAAACTTCATAACATGTCGTCGTTCTGATAATAGCCAAGTGAGAATCACTAACAAAGGACGATTGTTTGTTACATTTAGAGTCTGAGCAATGTTTTTAGATGAGATAATACGATTATTTTGTGTAAGAAATTCAATATTCTTTGAGACATGATGCGAAGATATCGTTCGTGTCAATTGTCCAAGACCCTTAAAAAACAGGTAAATGTGATAACAAAAGAGGTACATGATTAATACAATTGTATCTAAGTGATATTATCATTACAATTGCAAATGAGAGAATACATTACCAAGTATGGGTTTCGTTTTAATAACTGTGACTGCATGCACAAGCCAATCTGTCTTCCCGAAAAGGTATTGCATAAAGCTCTAATTATCATTGTGATAAAGGATCTTCTGTCTTTTTCATATACCTATAATAAGAAAATATAAGAAATTAAATATTAATTACTTCTGTAATAGAATTCTTTGTTTATATACATAATTAAAAATCAGATTCGTGAAATTTCAAGATTTGTTTACAAACAATATTATAATTACTAATTTGCGATTAATATTTACCAATTGATTCTCTTTATAAATTCCACTCAGTCAGATACCACTGAATGAGTTTAATAGTTTAGTGATTCTGCTGACTGTATGTAATCAATGATCCCTTAGGATTGGTTTGTCAATTATATCTCATATAATTATTTTATCTTTTAACTTTCACCTCTCTTCTCTCTCTTTTATCGTTTCGAAAGATATTAAATTTCACTTAGCTAACTGATTTGCATTCAGACTGTTGACAAGTAATTCTCTCAAATATTATTTGAATGAAGTAATCACGATTACTGCCGCTAACTCGCGAGTGACAACTGACAGTGAGTGAGATCGACTGGTTGACTGATGGAGCGTTCAACGGACACTATAGTTTAGTGACGTTCATTATAATTATTGCCTGACGATTGGAATAGAGTTCCATTAAATTCCTTTAGATCCATGATAGATCTAGAAGAATGTACCAATAATAATGAGCATTTACTCAACTGCTGTGTCTGCTGAACGTTATACGCCTTGAATTGCCAAAATAACGGACATCATTATATTCACGCATATACACGCACGTACAAATATTTATAAAGATGTATGCGTTCTTAATGAATAATTCAGATGTATTTATCATACACTGTATATAATTATCACAAAAACTCGCATAAAATTCAAGTTTCGACAATCCAAAAACTCGTATGACACTGTCTGACGGCGATAAACTGCACAGAGCAAGGCGTTTATCGAATTTATCTATTACAATACGACGAATTTCGGTATCAATCCTTATCAAATCTCCGACGTGTTTCTTTGTTTATTGACTCCCACCTTTAATCCTCGTTCGAAAGTTCGTTTGGATCGAAACGAATATGTCTGACACGTCAGAACGGAATCAGACGGAATCGCTTTTCGAACACGTCGCCGCGAGACGCGAACTGCAATAATATATATATATATATATATATGTATGGACACACGTTACACGTGTCGTTCACGCACCCGTATGACCGGATCTTCTTATTTTTCTCTCCGGGGGTGCGTGAACGCGCGCGCACTTCCGCATCTGCGCTCATGACGAGCAAAATCCGCTCTCGTTAGAAGACAGTTCTATGCGCGATATAATTTAATATGAAAAACATAACGAAATGATTAAAGAATGCACATATAATAAATTATATTATAATACGAAGTACACATCGCAAAAAATTGTAGACAAAAACGTGTCAGATTTTTATCCCTGAAGCCTGAATTATATTAGACCGTCAAATATGGATTTTTAAATGACGCATAAAAATGGAAGAGATGAAAAGAGCACGTGAAATACGCTGAATGGTGTATACGTGTATACTGTATTTCAAAAGAACATCCTTCTTATTTGCGATAATTTTTTACGCGGTTAAACAAAAGTTCACGAAATTTGTATCTTTCAGAAAGCAAAGTACGAATGCGAGCTGTGGACATTTTTATCGTAAATATCACATATTTTGAAACGATAGAAAACAAAATATTCAGACGATTTTAGTCTTGCATCTTTCATAAATAATAATCAAAACAACTCAGCAAACGAGAATGGATTGAAATGGATTAAAATGGATTCAGATTTTCAGAAATATGGATTCGTAAATGAATCCTTTTAAAATGAATCCTTTTCAATCCTGATCATGCATTTTTATTCATTTATAGGAATTGCATGAAACAAATATCTATTCCTTTTCAATCTTGAATGCATTTTATATAATAATATACTGCTTAATTTAAAATTCTGAATAGGAAATGTAATTTTTCCAGTTGAATCTAAAATATCGATTATTTCTATACATTGTGAATACTAAAATTCAAAATTCCAAATTCTGAATAGGAAATGTAGTTTTTTAATCTAATTGAATAAAAATTTTTCTTTTAATGGCCTATTTTCTTAAAATTCCATTTCAATCCATTTTCGTTTGTTGGGAAGATCTATTTAAAAACGAATGATATGTGATACGTTTAAATTCCATTAAAATTTTTATTTGATAAAGCTTATATGCGACGTTCAAAAAGTTAAGAAAAAAAACAAGCTGAGATTAGATTGATTAATCGCGTTGTACGTAAATGCAGTTTTTATGGAACAATAAAGCAATTCTACGCGTATAATGCGATTGGTCAACGAATTGAAAAAACTCGTTTTATTTCAAACGTATTTTACAAACGAGCAATGTATTATGACCTATGTAGTATAATATACATAATTGATGAGCAGTTAGTAACTTTTAATGTACGTTTACACTCACATTATATTACTACAGAGGAGAGAATTTTTTCTTAGAATTACTGAACCCGGTAAAAGGTTTTTCATGCATGAATATGTATAAATATAAACATATATAACCACGCATAAACATTCATAAACATGTATAATTATATATGAAATATTATATATGAAAAATTTTTTACCGAGAAAATATAACAGTCGTGGAACGACATTGTATTTCAGAGAATTTTAACATAAATTTCTCTCATTTATTAATAAGATTACAATAAAGTATAAAATAAGTTTGATCAATTTTACTAAAGTGCACGGTAAAAATCTTTAAAATATTGTATTCTACCACAACTACCATATTTTCAGAGTAAATTTTAAAAGAAAATTCTATCCATGTACTAATATGAATAAAGTATCGAACATAGCAATCACATTAATATTTATTATTAATCGTAATTAAATGTAATTCTATATGTTAGTATTATATAATGCTAATATAAAAAGTATTTGCAGAAATACAAATTCTTGAAGCGTCTCTTCCCATATAGCACAGAAGATTAAAGTAATATTACTGCAATGTTGTAATATTACAGATTGCAATGTAATATTGCAGAGATATTACAGAAATGTAAATTAACAATATGCCTGCAAAATGTTAGTAATATGCTTGTAATATTCATTGCACAAACATTGCAAAAGTGTAATTCTTTAATTGTTACAATAATAATAATGTAAAAATATAAGTTTTTACAATATTTATGTAGTAGTCTTTTAGTTTAAGTCGTTTTTATGATATAATCATTAATATAATTCATTTTATATTTAAATAAAAAATTTATTGATCTATTATTTGACGGCCATTTTATTAGCTGTTTTATATTTATTTTAAATATGAAATCAAAAGATTGTATAATATCGAGTTTGGATATAATCAATATTTCAATAATTACTTATCGGATAAGACGATAAATAATTAAGCTGCTGAAAACAATTTATCGAAATATTAATCATGTGATCGATGATATTTATGCTTGATGTAAATGCAAGAATAAATCAGCGCCAAAACTTTATTGAAATTATTTAAATTTCATACCATCATTTTTTAATCGATTTCAATTGATTCGGAGTGGTTCCGAATTAAAAAGATTCACTGCGATTAACTTAATCCATGATTAACTTACCAAGCGACTGTATTATTATATTAATGTGGATAATATTTGTAATTTGTTCGAGACACATACTTTATCCTTACGAATAAATTCCTCCTTCAGAATTAATATTATATTTACTGGAATATTTTATGATTTTATGATAAAAAATTGCTTTTGAAAAGCATTAGAAATGCGATTTGTAGAAAAATTAAAAGTTAGATATATGTATAGAAGGAGTTTTCGTAAAAAATTTATCCAAATACATTACATTGCATACATTATATTGCTGGACCGTTTTGTTGCAATATAACAAAAAGCGAACATCTTAACATTGTTGGAATTTTGTAACAATGATTCAGCAAGCGTTTCGCACCATGCAATATTACAATGTTTTAGTGAAATCATTCTGCATTGTTTCTGCAATCTTTCTGTGCTGTGTGGGTTGTTTGAAATATGGAAAATTAATTGAGATGCAATCAATATTGTAATCTAATTCCAATTAGAATCATGTAACATAATTCTTGTTACACATTATATTATATTAGGTGTAGTAAAAAAAAATCCATTATTTTTGCAATAGATGGCTTTAGTAATCTGCATCTCGTCTACGCGTGAAATTTTAATACGAGTTGCACATAAACATAAAAATGTCGTTGCGAATCTGATAAACACAAAAAAATACCGTATGTTCAAGAATTCGTTCCCGATTGCTCTCTTCTTCAAAATTGCAACAAAGTAAAATAAAGAAAAAAATACGGAACTCCTTAGCTTGCTTGACTGGAACGATTCAATCCTTCCTTGATGGACGAGGTCAATGGTCATGAAGGGGAAAGAAGTTGAATTTATTTGTCACGTCATGCAATTATGTATCCCGTTGATGCATCGATTTTTTTTTCATTATGCACTCACGTATTATCGGACGACAAGAAATGACGACGATCCGAAGGAGTCGGTGATTTATTCGCAAATTACTTACGGCGTAAAATCCAAGCAACGTGATCCACCAGTCAACGAACTACTCAACGAACTAGTCGAACAAGTTGCAACCAGACAACTTTTTGTCGCATGCCTGAGTTACTTAACACGGCGAATGCGGCGATCGCCAGTATTTTGTATTTGCGCTCATCACTGCATGTCTCGTGCATTACATTTCTTTGAAGTAATCTCTGTATGCAATATTTTGCTATAATAAATAGATTCTCAAGATCCTGAGTCACTGATGACATTGCGATTCTAGATATATACGTAACGTACACGTACATCGTTACGATTATATTATCGTAACGAATTTTAAGATTTCTAATCGAAACTTATTCAGAATCTCTAACAAATAATATCTATATAATATCATATCATTGTAATAATATTAGATATTTTATCTCGCTCTTTTATCTGTGTTTCAATCTCGAACATAAAGATAAAAAAAGAATTTTTGCCGATCCTGAAATCATTTAACACAATAGAACTCTTAACGGATTTGTCTTAAATAGCAATCTTTATCTAGTTTTCTCATATTTTCTAAGAATTTACATAAAGAAGTCATATTCAAATGAGTTTACTGCATTCTTATTCTTCAGGAAAAAACTTTTACTTCGTACGATTACATAAAAGTTACTACTACATATAAACCAGATGTTCGTTTTTTTTATTGAACAATTCACCTTTTTTTTCCCCTCTCCGATGTGAAGAGAAAAAAGAGAAAACTAAACTGTGCCATACAGCTAAAAAAGTAACAAGCTTTGTACGGAAAGAGAGGCGGGAATGTTACAGATTATACATAATTTTATACAGATTGTATATAATTTTGATATATCCGTTGCTCATGAAACGGGTAAATTAAAGTTTCTTGGAAATTCGAAAACATCACTACTTTTTATAGTCCATTCAAAAACTGGTTGATTATAAATATAAGGTAGATTATAAATAATTCATTTTAAAGACAAAATTATTTTCAAGGTTATTTCTGTTATAAAGCATTCGATCGAGTCGTCTAAAAATACACTGAGACTGAAAATTGTAATTTTGTATGTATAAAACACGTGTTTTTTGCAAACTTATTATGTGCAACAAAGATAAAATTCCACGCACGTTCCAGACAGAAACATCTTACGTGCAGTTAACTGTACATTGGTGCGTAAAGGACCATGTTAAATAACTTTAATAAACTTCCGACAGGGCACAATTGATACGCTCGCGTGCAAAGAAGCGCTTTTACATCAAGAAGACCAGCTGTTGCATTAAAGTAGACAGCACGAATGGCATCAATGCGTGAACATCAAACAAATAAAACTAGAGAAATCTATTATTTAAGCGCTTCTCTCCGTATAAAAAATTAGATGCATTCCTGAGATATAATAGTATTTTTGTCAAGCTTTTATGAATATATTGATACGATATATTCTGCTGTGTGTACTAAAAAAAGGTAACTTTTTAAGAAAAAAAAGAACATTCTACCTTTAGAATAACAAATGTAATGAGAAAAATGATGATAATGGTATCTGTAGCAATAGCGAATTCGATTCGCTTGCATTAATCACTGTTCTGATTATGTTAAAAGCTACTATATATGTAGTTATTTAATATATGTTAAAAACATAATATAAAACATTTTCACTCACTGATAAAATCATCGTCAATGTATATTTTTAGCTGTAATATTTATATTTTATTAAATAAAGTATTTATATTATGCTTTTCCATTTAAATATCTCCATATATGGCAGTTTTTAAAGCACTGGAACAGAGTCTGTGCATGTCTATCGAAACTGCTCTCTATAATACAATAGACTACAAAAGACTTCAACTTCCTATATGCTGTCTGCGGCAGTTTAAAAAATTCAGCACACCGAACGATTTCGCGCAATTAAAAAACTATACAAGTTCAGCACACATTTAAAAAAGAGATACAGTTTCAATAAGTCCAATTGCACGAAATTGATCGATTTGTGATTTTCTGTTGAAATAATTATTTACGATCTATTAAATCAAATATAATTTGACATAATATATCGTCATAGCGAATCAACTTCACGAGCACAACAAATAGAAATGACTGATTTGGGACACATATACAGACCCGGCATTTGTGGTAGCCACGTGAAGGATTTTTTATTACAGGTTTCGTATGCTATTTAAATATTAAACGATACTTATGATACGTGTAAATTACGCTTGGACACGACATCGACATAGATTTGTTGGAACATCGTTACGTTAGTGACAAAATACCGAATAGCGTAAGTAGCGTGTGTAAAGGTAGTAATCGGTAACGACTATTCTAAGTTTTTTCCCTTACGAAAGAAGTGCTAGAAACACATTTGGTCTAAACAAAGGCTCTTGACTTGGATCTTATATTCCTACGCTACATGTATCTGCTCTGCAACCTAGACAGATTTCGACCGTTGCGCAACGCAGAGAAGTCGTCGTCTCTATGTATACGAGAGTAGAATTTTAATGACATGATTTTTGTTTACCATAATGTCGCGGGAACGTCAGATTTCGCAATAACTTATTTACAGCCCACGAAGACAGTCACATCATACATACGCGTTCATTGATTTATGATTTGCGTCACACACGTATTTCGTACATTGCGGCTTTCGTAAAAATGAACAACAGGCAACGATGTTAAATCAACGACATAATTACACAGAATATGATCTTACATGTGTCGTGTCATGTCTGATGTTGCACACCATGTAAAACAGCGACGGTAATAATTAATCTCTCTCGTTACAGCTAATCTGATATACCATCCGCAACTTAGCAGTACCTTCTTTACAAGCCATTAATAATAAATTACTTAAGTTTACGTCATATAAAATACACATATGTATGCCTGTGTATAAATAGGTTGCAATACTATCCAGTTTCTTCCAGTATGACATAAAAAATTCAATCGTATAATTTAATTATCATGGAGATGAACAGAAGAGACGTAAAAATAAAAACTATAATCTTATGAAAATTCGCATTCTTTGTCACAGATGGATATGCAAAACAGAAATGCAAAATATTAAATACATCGTACGTATGACACATTAATAATCTGTAAAAGATATGGTATAATAATTTCAATGATCCGCATGAACACAAAGAGACAAATTTTTCTTCGATATAAATATAAATAGATATACACACAATGTATATATGTATATATTTCGCCTTTTATTTCCTATCTTTTCTCTGATTTCTAAATATTGTGGTACAATAGACTGCCAAATTTATTATAACATGCGCAGTGTGGCCCCTCGCATAAGAGTGTAAGAGATATTTTCTTTTTCCTGACTATATCATAATTCTAGATTCGAATAAATTCGATCCTATGGTCGATCGGTCGTTCACTTTTTTTTATGCCGAAGTGACTGACATACAAAAATATATCCAGCCACCTTCCCCATCCGGATGAATAGCTATAAAATTACATCTCTTCATACGTGTATATAGACGTTTAGAATCTAAGTCACACTTTCCTCGTATGAGTAATGTAGATTTCATCAACATCGATAAGTTTCATAATTCTTATCGATTATGCTAATTCTTCTAGATTTTATTTTCTACAATTGCATGGCCACATAAAATTATTCACTCGTAAATTTACAGACAACTTTCTTTCCTTTATCTCAACGGACAGAGATGGATGCTTCTTATCAATCCTTTTACAACGTTATTGTAACATAAATTGTTTTTTAATATTTGTTTTTAATTTTAATGATTTCAATCATATCGAAATTTTTCATATCGTAGGATTTCACAGATGTTATAAGTGATTATATTTGCAACGTTTTACCCGTTGGTTAGTTAGAAACGTAATATAGAATTAATAATGTTATAGTGCGTAATGCAGTGTTATATACAATTTCATCGATAAAATTAATGATAAAAGTTCTGATTAGAAATTTTATAGTCAATACTTTTTCTTTTGTTCCCTAAATAAAGATCTCTTTGAGATTTATCTCTTTAAGATACTTTCGTCTTTACAATATATTGTGCAATGCTTTTGGTATCTCTGTATTATCTCTGTATCATAATATTATTCATTGTACATCGGATTCTCTAATCAGATAACGAAACATCTGCAAACTTCTACGATATTAAGTTACAATAAAATCTGCCATTAAATATTCATAATCAATATAAATATATATCCCCAGGATATATACGTACGTGTATGTGATTGAAATTATATCATGTATGATGTTTGTAGTATTGTTTATACTTGGATTTGTGCAATACGTATTTAAATTCAAATACATAAATGTAGATAGATTATTTATACATAAATGTTAATGAATTGAGCATTACGAATATATATGTATATACAAGTATATTTCTCTACATATTTAGACACGCGTAATGTATGTAATTAATGTGTGTATGTGTGCGTGTGCGTGTGTGTGTGCGCGCGCGTGTATGTGTGTGTGTGTGTATGTGTAATTATTGAATAATATATCGAAATAAGGTACACTTTTGTGATTTAATCATAAACTCTAAAAGATAATAGTATAATTAATTCAATGATAATCGCAATCAATAAAACAATTTTTAACAGCGTATCTATAAAGATTTATAAAAACCAATTGCGTAAAATTGCATATTTAATACGAATAAAAATAATAGAAAATATAAAGAACGTAACAAAAGTTATATTTACATACTGATCATTAATCAGATAATGGAAGCACTTTAATTTATTGGATATTTTCGTATTTATTCTGAATTACCTATTTAAACAACTAACTCGTCATTATGCCATGGATGCTTGTGTGACTTCATAAATTAGAAAACAAGTTATAAATCGAGTTATAAAATGGTATACAAAGTATATAATAATATCAACATCAACATTGCGCGTATCAAGGCCATTTTCTAAATATCTTAGCTAAATTGTTTATAACAATTCGAATTGTTCGTTAAAATGGAACATCTTTTTTTGTACGGGGGGGGGGGGTATATAAGTGGATATATCCACTAAGAAAGAACATTCACTTAATCTCGATCAACAATTTCAAAACATAATCCAGTCTTAAATAATGTCAATATTAAAATTATTGGTTGTGCTTTCATATAGTATATCTTTTGATACACAAGCATAATAAGATATCGGCGGCAAATAAGTCGATCGTCTACAATGGCAGAGTAGGAAAGAGAAAATTATATAAAATCCGGTATGACTGATGAATATGGATCAAAATTCATAATTCTAAATATCTCAGGATCAAACCTACAAATATCTATGCGATAATGCACTTAAATTAATTTTCCTGCAAAAAATAATACAAAACTATAATATTTTAAATAATTACTCTATCTCCTGTATGTACTATTTAATTATATTTGAATGAGCGTGAGCGTGGCAGGTACGCACTAGTTTATCATGGCAGAGGTTCCTGGTTTCGACCCTGAAGAATCAAAATATTTAAGCTCATGTCTTCTCTCGAAAAATTTAATAATCAGCGTGCGTACCAAGCATAGAGAGAGATGTAAGGCCGGAATGAGACTATGCATTGAAGATTGAAATTAAAAATTCAAATTTGATCAATAAGGATAAAGGAATTTTAGCTCCTATTGTTTTGATTGGTCAAATTTCAATCTTTCAATCTTCAATGCGTAGTCTGACCTAACACAGGCCAGAAGTCTAATGTAAGAGAAAAAAGAATATTAAATGGAGACTTGTATCAAGCATTTCAATGAGTCACGTCATGGATCATAATTTAAAACGTTGAATTCAAAGCACCTAGTCTGACCATTTAAACAAACAAGATTAAAAAAACAGATCTTTCATAAATATTATTGTATATATATATATATATATATATATATATATGTATATATATATATACACACACACACACATATGTAATAATACTTTACTCATTAAATATTCATTTTTTTGCAGAAAAATAATTTTAATTTACAATTATAATACCAGAAATAATTATTTACACACTGAACAAACCTAGTGATTTTTAACTTTAGACATTTGGCATAAGAATACACATTGTTACCATAATTGATATCATGTAATGTTTAAATAGAAAAATGAATGAATGAATTAAATCATTTTTTTCTACTTTTTATTATATCACATTTTCATGCATACTTGTAACAAAGTCAAGAACTATTAGGTTTGCCTGTTCATTCGTATAATCAAAGAAGAGAAGAACCTGGAGTTTTGGTCGAGTAATTATTTATTTTGTTTATATCAACAAATATTAATTAAATACTGAATTCTTAAATAATTTCTTGAATAATTTACGTTACATTATATAAAATTTTTTATTAATTAACTGTTCCGTTAAAGTAAAAACCGATAAAATTTAACTTTGTAATTAGCCTATTAACTATATACGATCCTATCTAGACAATCTAAAGTACGAGGGACGTGCGAAAAGTTTTGAGCCTAACATAGAAACAAGTATTTTTTTGGTCAACTTCAGTTTTATTTTTCGACACAGTCTCTTTTTAAATCAATACACTTTTCTCAGTGCGATGCTCTCCTTTAACTTATCCAAATAATAGTTGGTGTTTTACTCTGAATGAAAATAGACTTCTACGGATGCGATCTACTCGTTCGAAAATTTCTGTCCTCCGAACCAAATTTTAAGTCTTAGGAAACAGAAAAAAGTTGCTGGGAGCGATCCAGGTCTGGTAAATACAGTGGGTGGTCAATCAATTTGAATTGCAATTCGTGAATTTTTACCACAGCGACCATCAAAGTGTGAGATGGTGCGTTATTTTGATGGAACAGCACTTTCTTTTTCTTCAAATGTGACCGTTTTTTCGCAATTTCTATCTTCAGCTTATCAATTAATGATGCGTAGTACCCCCGTTATTGTTTTATCTTTTTCAAGATAATCGATGAACACAATTCCATGACTATTCTAAAGAACAGTCGTCATCATCTTCCGGTTTTCGATATATAAAGAAACAAAGGAAAATATGATCATTAACATCGGCTGATGAATCCATCTTCGGAACAAGTTTACCCTTTACAATCCACTGTTTTAACTGTTCCATCATCTCAGGAGTGAAATAGTGGATCCAAGTTTCATCAACAGTTATTAATTGAAAAATCCGACTTGTTTCGCTTAAACCGCTCCAACAAAGCCTTGAAAATGTTCATTCAAATACGTTTTTGATAAGCAAGCACGGCATCCAATACGCGGTTAACTTATGCATGATTCATTCAATGATAAACATGTTCTTTCGATATATCCATAGCTTCTGCTATTTCTCTAATCTTGACTCGATGGTCGTCCAATACTATTTGATGAACTTTTTCGATATTATCGGTGATGGTCGCAGTTGTTTGCCGTCCCGAACGCTCATCGTCAGCTCTGGTTCGACCACGTTTAAATTCAACAGTCCATCTTTTCGCGGTGGCAAATAATGGAGCAGAGTAAACAGCGTCCAACTCAGCTTTAACTTGCGCAAGCATATTGCTTTTTCAATGCAAGAATTAATTACGGTACGATATTCGATTTTTTTCCATTTGTATAAAGATACTGACATCGATTAGCATAATGACTTGTAAACAACTGAGCGTTCAAAATAGTTATAATTTTCACAGGTATCTTTCAGAGCATGTATGATTGTAGTACCAGAATTTAACGAGTAATGTTATCTTCATGTTGAGGCTTAAAACTTTTCGAACAACCTACGTACAACTGCAATCAACATTGCTGATAGAATTTAAGCGTATTATCGCATATATAGACATATCTACATTTATCGGCTTGTATTAGTCTATGTATAAGTTGTCTCTCTGTCTCTGAGATATTTAGATTTTTTTTTTAAATCCTCTTCCCTATATACAGTTTCTTTCTTTTTTTTTATTCATTCTATAATTCTACTTTAATTATGTGTCATGAACGGCTTCGTACGCGTAAGCAAAATTTACACAATCTATATTAATCTCTTTTACACGTCGTGCGTGTGTCGAAAAAAGACAGCAAGTTCGAAATCAGCTCAAAATGGGAAACCGATTTTTTCCCTTACAATCGCAAATGGCAGTAATGTCGCGCAAAATGAATTCGTTATTCTTATTACAATTACGCACGCCTACATAATCGATGGCAGTATAAGTTCCGAGTAGTTTCCGCGTCGTTTTCGTACTACCCTTCGTCATTTCTCGCATCTATTTACATGCAAAATATGCATAATTACTTTGCGCTAAAATTTCCTATTGTATCCATCGCGCGAATGCATTCATTAACTCGACGCGTCGTCGGTTACTTACACGGCGCGTTTACTACAATACGTTAATTAATGGCCCATTAAGTTTACACAATAGCTGTACGTACATTACATTACACAGCTCGAGATACAGTATGCGCGTGCATGCACCAGTCGCTTTGCAGCCGATGATATCCCAGAGAGAATTAACAACAAATACCCGCGGATACGTACCGCTAGCGGGGATAATCCGAATATGTCGTGTAAATACTTACACAAAAGGCCAAGTTATATACAAGTTTCTAACACTAGGCGACTTTGTGTCGGGTCTCAGAAAGCTTCCACAAAACTAGCCGGAAATAGTCCCGTGCGACCAGTACGCTGCTGCATACCTTTGTACCATCCGTCGTCGCGCTTCTTCTGCACGTATATTATGTCCCCTAC
>NW_011627850.1:2860295-3083778 GCF_000204515.1 Acromyrmex echinatior
CTACACGAAGTTCCAGCTCAAACTCGCTATTAGGTGGATACGGTACGATACAACGGAATCTGTATCCCGTGCTAAAATTGAACATAGTTATCATGAAATAACGAGAACTGTTATAATCTTGTGATTAACGGGCGAAAGTTAACAAGAGTTAAACCAGGGCATTTGAGGGACAAAATTATACGTACCGGTCACGAGACGATTGCTGCTTCATTTGCTTTCCCATTCCAGCGTCTAGCGAATTACTCTTGCGATGATGATTTCCAACGGTCACGCATTGCACCATTGCACCAGATTCATTGGATCTAGATAGGAATAAAGAATCAATGTGTAATAAAACTATCGTTATAATAAATTGCGATGGCAATTTATTATATAAATATAAAATATAATATATAAAATGCTTATATATCAGACGATTCAGCATCACACAAGCATAATAAATAAAATATATATAAATTATATATCATTTTGTACAGAAAATTATCGACAAAGAACTATGTAACAAACATTTAATGGAATTTTCTAAACATGCAAATTGTCTGCAATCACAATGTTTCTCTAACTATATAAAATAAAATTTATCTTGTGCAAAAGAGCGTGCTACAATTCTGTGATATAAGAAAAACGACTACAAACATTAATTATGCAACTAACGTAAAATAGATTGTATAAATGTGATCTAGATTTTTCTAAGCTTACCTTGAAATTAAATGCAGTTCTATCTCGTAATAAAATATAAATACTAATATAAAGAAAAAACAAGGAAACGATAAGTACCTATATGATAGAATTCTCAAATATGTATATTAACTTACACATAGGCACGTCTTCGCCGTAAAAATTAAGAAATGTGACCGCTTAAAATATAAAGATATTAATTTTATATAGGATATTTCTATCAGTAGAAATAATATAATATCCTATACTTTCATTAAAGTAAAGTATTACATACAATTGTGTTATTAATTGTTGTAAAATATTATATAAACATTATCGCAGCTTTTCTAATGTCAAAAAAACGATTATTCTTTTCATATTTAATAAATGAATAATTATAATTTATGGCAGAAGAGTTCCATAAATTTCGAGTCGCCGGTTCATATTTAGGATTATAAACGACTAACCTCTGCGTTACTGACACTGGTAAGGAGGGTCTCTCCTTGCATTTCAGTCTCTGTGAGGATGTGATGTGCCCTTGAACAGAGCCCGGACATAAACGGTGTGGGCTGTTTGAAGCATTTAATTCCTGTGTGGGTACCACCTGTAGCAACTGACTTGGACAAGACCCCGATCTGCGATTGTCAATTCGTCCCACCCATCCCATCCCAACACAATATTAGAGAAACATTTCAAGGCGTGCAGTTTGTGTCATGCCGCACAAAGCATGATAACGTTTAAACATTTACATTATTCGTGAGTGGCTACCTAAGCCACTTATCTATCTACTCTATACGTGTGCATAATTATTGACGATGCAACGATCATGCAACGATCTTAGCAAAAAAGAAAAAAATAGTGTTTTTATTTAAACATTTAAATTAACACTTCGACAAACATTCATACGCGCACATAAATTGCTCGACAATCTGAGAACACGGTATTCGCAGTAAATGCATGTACGTGCATACGAAAATTAGCGGGATTAGATGGAGTACATATCAAACAAAATCAATTATCAGAACATGCAAATTATAAATTACCGTTCTCGACTTTTGGTTTATAATACAGATTGTATGTACACACAAACGTATTCATAAATTCACGATAATCTGAATTAATCGTCTACTCACCGAACGTGCATCGGATTGATGGAATTACCGTCGTCGAATACAGGATTATCCATTGAGTATGTAGCAGGTGGAGGCGATTTAGACTTCTTAATATTGGTCAAGCGGCGCATCAATGAAACGCATTTATCCTTCTTTTCTTTCGTCTGTAATAAATGGGTATATGTAAGCATTACATTATCGCAATATGTGTACAAATACTTATTACAGGAATGATACCTTTTCCGTGGTTCTGGACGCTGTCGCGACTGCATTCGATAATACGATACCGCTCGCTACACGCAGAGTATTGTTCGGGCTTCTGTTCATATCGCCTGTGGAAGAAGAAGAAGCAGAGATGGTAATGCTACTGCAGCCATTGTTAGCATTATTGATGCCAGCTGCCGGTTGTAACGATGACGATACGGTGATTTGTTTACCAGGGGAAGCTGAAAAGAAACGTCGTATAATTAGCATCAATGAAAAGCATAATCCAATGAGATTTACTTCAAGTACATACGAATATTTGCCGTCATCACCGCGCTGTGACTGCGTCCAAGTGGAGCAGCGGCATTTTGATCGTTATGTCGGGGCGGACTAGTTTCTTGATTCGGTCCCTGATTAGACTGAGCGGCGCCGTGCCAGGACGAAGACACGGTTGTCGTTGTGGATGGGCTGATGGCACGCGGCGGTAATTCAGGCGGCGGCAGTGTACGAGGATTGTACGGTTGTGGCGCGGGACCCTTGCTCTTTGTGTACGTCACCGCCAAACGCGATTCAGTATTCGATGAGGCGTTTGATAGTGGTGAACCTTGATGTTGACTCGGTGAGTTTGGAGATCCGCGGCACAGCCCGCGTTGACATCTGCTGCAAATATACCGGAAACTGTAACTTAGAAATAACCAGACTAACCCACGAGACAAAGATTAGAACGCAAATGCTTACTTGGCAGGTGCAACGTAATTTCCAGGAAAAACTCCGCACTTCTGGGTACGATTGGACGTTCCTTTAAACCATCCATCTTGACAGCGTTCCGTTACCATGTAAATCCCACCCTTTCGTAATTCAAGCTCATCCGCTTTCTGGGGCTTGTATGGATATAATGCTACGTATGCCGCTGGCAGATGCGTCGTAGTGGATGCGCTAGTAGTAGTTTGGCTAGCAGATATACTTTGTGACGCCTGAGCAAGAACAAGATCGCTGCTGCCACTTCGTCTGTGACGAAGATTATGATCTGTACAACTACCGCTCGTCTATAATAGAAGAAAATTCATTTAAATTTAGTATTCAAAAAATGTCAAAATACAAAAAGCAAGAGAGAATTATGAACTGTATGTAGCTATCCATACAGAAATTGTTAGAAAAACATGATAAGGTTCCCTTACTTGTAAGGAGGAAAATGACTCATTGCCTCCACTATTATTGGCGTTATTAGGGGCACTGTCTACCGGAGGACTAAGTATTTCAGCGCTATGTCTATGATGGGGATGTGCATGGTGACCTGTATTGACGGCAGTAAAACTATGACGTTTAACGTTATGCCTGTTGCCGACCGCCGGTGGCGACGTTGCAGGACTACCAGGACTACTCGGAGCAGTACTGGAACTGCTGGACGTGGTCGAACTGTTGGGGGTGTTTGGAGTAGTGGTTGTGGAGCTGCCGCCAGATGATACATTTGAGACAGAGTCAGATACCTGTAATGCAGCGTTCTGTGCAATATAACATCAAAACACATGTCTCACAAAACACATCTTATGTTAAATTAATAAAGAGTGCTTTCTAGGAAGAGACATAAATGATATAGTATAGTAAATCTCTCTTTATCTCTACAGTAAATCTCTATTTAACATTAGTACAAGAATGTAATGATTTATGACTGTATCACTTATTTCTTGCTAGAAAGTATCTAAATGCTTGATCAAAAATATGTACCTGCACCAATTGCGGTCGAGATTGACTCGTTGTTTGCACATTACGCGAATGATCGGTTGGTATTAACGGCGTGGTTTCTTCGTTCGTCGGAGTTGGCGGGGCTACCCTTGACGGTCCCGGCTGTACACTGATTAAAACATTAATTAATATATGTTTACTTAAAAACTTAAAAAAACATGACAATTATATTAATCAATCGTTCTACTTACTTGGTCGAGAGTTTCATTAAAGCTCTAGCAACGCTATTCAGCTCGACAAAAGCCAGCGGAAAGATTCCAATTCTGTCCAAAAGTTTACCTTCTGCCCAATTTTCATCTACTCTTCGAATAACGCTGATAACTTCTCCCTGAGGAATACATTTATTTTGTACATATAAACATGTCATTGATACATTAATGGTAAATGATTATGAAAAAGTAATATGTGAAACTACCTTGTTAAATGTTAAACAACCATCCTCATCATCATTTGTCATCCTAAAATCATATAGTGCTTTACATTGAGGTACATGCGGTGTCAAAGGCGTCATCACCTGGAAATTGTGATAAAGCAAATTATGATTAATTCAAGTTTAAAGTATTCAAACCACTATAACACGATGTTTCAAGATGCACAGATTATACCTGAACGTAAGACAAAGGAAAGACACCATGATTATTGCCACATTCCCCAAAATACCAATTGTTGTCAATTTTCTTCCGAAGAATGACTATGTCACCCTTCTTGAAACTTAAATCGCTATAAGAACAAACAATAATATTTACACAGCAAGATAAAAAAATACACAAATAAATCGTGATTGTACAACTTACAAACATCTAATGCTCACCCTGGCACTTTGGAGACATAATCGTAGAATGTCGTACTGCCGGCTCGGAAGTGATGGCAGGTGCGAGATTGCCGGTGACAATAGGAGCCGGAGCAACCTGGTGACCGCCAAACAATCGTTGGGGCGCGGCAGTGCCACCCGAAGACCTCAACAACGGTAACGCGGACTTGGCCTGATTCTTCGGCGTGGCATTGCGCATCCCCTCGAGGATACGCATCAGCAACACGTTCGGCGGTAGGTCATCCACCTTGGCATCCACGAGGACACGGCATTCTGGGCAACGTAGCTCGCGATGGGTACTGACGATCTCCTCCAGGCACTTCTTGCAAAACGTGTGCTGACACGGCAGTACCTTGCTAGACGTGTCGAGTCGTTCCAGGCATACCGAGCACTCTAACAAGTCGTTCAACATGCACTCGTCCATCATGGAGCGGTCCCTCGGCCTTCCGTACACGCCTGCACCCAATCGTTCGGTCCCTCCAAATCCCTCGGTCGTACCCAATGGTACCTACTCCGGATTCCTCGTCGTCGCTGCTCTTAAACTCACTCTATCGAAACGTACTCCCTCTCTCATCTAACCCTCCCAATTGTTCCTCTCACTCTTTCTCTCTTTCGTTTTTTCCTCGTTGTTGCTCCCCGCCTTCAGTCCATCTCTCTCAAATACTCACAAACCGCCGTTGCGAAGAGAAACAGACTATCGTATATAGTTGGGCTGCAATTCCGGCACCGTACGTACGTTATCGTCGAGCGTAGGAATTTAATTCGCTTTTACTCATTCCTTCTCCCTCCTCCTGCCCCTCTCTCTCATTCACTGTATATTCCACTCTATCGTCTCTATCCGCCCTTCGCGCTCGCTCGCGGCTCCAGAAAAGTTACGCGCCGCCCCGTTCAGCCCCGTTCAGCCCCGTTTAGCCCCGTTCAGTCCCGTTCTCCGGAATATGTACGCTCTCCTATTCGCTCAGTCAATCGACGGTTTGATTAACAACGTCTCGGCAATCTCGGCTCTTGCATGTCGCACGGCGGTAGCTGGCGGCACGGCCTCGGCGCGCATCGCGGCCACGGCATCGATCAATCGCGCACGTCGTCGATTCCGCTGATTCCGCTCACGGCGGGGTCGTGCACCCGCGACACCGTCGTCGTCATCCTCCACGCCGACGAACCCGACGGCGACGTTACCGCGATGTTATCCGAACGTTGACTCCTTCGTTCCGTCCGCGGCGTTTCCGCTTCTTTCTCTTTCTCTCTTCTTCTCTTTTCTCCCTCTCTTCCACGCGTTTTTTAAAAGTCATTCGCCCTGCACACAGACCGGTGTGTACTACTACTGTGTACTGATGTACTGGTGTGTACGCGCCCTAGTCGCCAGACGTACGCGCGCCAACTTCAGTACGCTCGCGGCTCGCGGCGTGTCGCACATCTAGATATTTTTCTGCGTCATGATCATTCACAAAAAAAAAATCAAAATTAAATTCTTATCGATTGATCTAACATTGCGTAAACAATTATGTTATCTGTTTTTAATCTTACGCATTACTAATCTTACATACTAATTTCTCATTCACACATAACAACACTTAATTTACTCGTATAAATGCCGAACCGTTCAAGTTCCAATTGTCATTCGATTTGCTAAAAATGTACGATAGTGTTAATTACATTGTGTTTTCAATTAATAAAATATCATATTTTATATTTAAATGATTTCACGTATAGCGTTCACTAATACAGTACTTGGATTAAAAAAGAGAAATATAATCCTAGCAAACAAGAATGGATTAAAATGGATTGAAATTTTTTTTCTATTCGAATGCGTATTTTAAAAAAATAGGAAATACTTTTTTTTTAATTTAATTGGATTCAATTAGATTCAATTGGATGCAATTGGATTGAAAAACTGCATTTCCTATTCAAAATTTTTAATTGAACAGTATTCACAATGTACAGAAAAAGTTAATATTATTTTTAGATTGAAAGGCATAGAGATGCTCCATGCAATTCCTATAAATGAATAAAAATGAATTCAGAATTGAAAAGCATTCATTTTAATATTCGGGAATCAATATTTCTGAAAATCTGAATTCATTTCAATTCATTTCAATCCATTCTCGTTTGCTGGGATGTATCGCAAATGTTGCCAAGTCTATTCGAATTCCTTATATTCCGATTTTTTTCAATATTTTAGCTATGATTTAGGTTTTTTATTTTCCTCTCCAAAAGTTATTCGGAAATTCTCCTAATTTTTTGCGCCCCTAAAAAATATATCGATAAAAAAATCTCTAAATCTAGTAGAAATTTTACTAAATTGGTAATTCAGCTACAATTTAAAGAACAGACTTATTTTAGTCTATTCTTCGTAAATATATTAGTTTATCATACTTTTACCATTTAATATGAATTTAGATATGTGATCACGGTAGAAAAAAAAAGAGGAAGGATGACAAGTGCAAAAAATTCAGCTACGAAAAATTAACAAACAGCTATCTTCATTTGCGCGGCAAGTGATCGAATTGGACGTTTAAACTTAAGTCCAACGTTTTTCGAACACACCTGCTCGATGTACATACACGCCACACGCCTCACATCGGTTATGCATCAACAATCAACAATCCGTTCCAGATGAAAAGGAGTGGGATCCCTTCTGTCGTAGTGCAGCTGGTGGGAAAGTCAATAGCGTGCGTACTACGAACACTGGCGTAGCTTAAAGTAGATTCGAGTAGAATAGATACGAATACGTTCTTGACAAAAAGTGCGTGACTCAAGTCTGGAATTGGAGTCCGGAGTCGACCAGAGTCGACGTTCCTCCTTGGTTGAGCTTTTTCTTCACGCCTTAACGACGCTGCTGTCTGTGAGCTAGATATTAAAGTCTCGTGTTTACTTCTTTCTGGTAGGCATATTTGACGCATTTCTTCTGCGAGAAACCGATGGTAAAAATCATGATTATTCTTAGCGTCGATTCAATTCGCTTTGAATACCGAAGCGTTAGTTATGACACACAGTCTCTGAATGAAACAGTTATCTGAATTCGCTGTTATATATACGGTTTAAGCGACATCTGATTTTGCAACCAATCGGCTGAAATTGATAAAGTACTTATAAATTGATAAAGTAATCTACACTTTTTTATAACGTTTAACCTAAGCATTATCACAGAAACGAATAGGATAAGCGTTAGTGGACTTTGCTTAGAAGTTGAAGAAGATGTAATTTTAAAGACACGTAAAGTGATTTATAAGAAAAAAAATTTATTAAGAAAAAAATTAGGACAATTATATAAAAATAATAAAATACATAGAAATCTAGATGTTATTTATGTCAGGTAATTATATAAACTAGAAAACTTTCAAAAATATTGTTTATTAAAGAAAAAACTTTTCGCTGTGTTACAGAAAGTCTTTGATTATCAGAAACTTTTACTAGAGATTTTATTTTATTCGCTACTGATTGTATGCAATTTATCTACAAAGGAAGAATGCTCGAGTTGTGCAAAAATTAATGACTTGCTTCCAGTATATCCTTGATATGAAACAATAAATAATACTTAAATGACATCATAGTTTAAGATATGCTGTCGTCAAGATGCATTGACTAGGACAATCGTAAAGATTACAGCTGACCCATTTGCTAATACCTTATCCAATAATATGGGTAAGTGCAATCAATTAATACATAATGCAATATTTAATGCATAACTTTAAAAAACTTTAATTAATTACGTCACACTGAAATCATTTTTTACATTTGCCTAGTGATGGCAGGAAACGAAAATGTGCCAGGAGCCTTGGCAGATGATCCATTATCTGCAAGACTGCAATGGCTACGTCAACGCAGAGAAGCCTTACAAGAGAAGCTTGCTCAAAAAAATAATGAGTTGAAAAACCTGTGCATAGAGGAGGCGGAGTTAACCGGAGTTTTACCACCGGAAATACCTCTGGAGCCTGGCGAAAGTCCACCAACTTTTCGTAGAAAAGTTGGCACTTCCTTTATACATCCACAAAAATTGATCCTTAAGTTGAAGACATCTGATGTTGTAAGATTTTTTTTTAAATATAATGGTATAAGAATCGATGTATAAATGTTAGATTGGAGTTATGTCGTCTATTTACGGCATGCAGGAGGAATCTGAATTGGAGTTGGAAAAGCAAATACAGCTCGGAATTGTGGAAGCTGCGTTGGGTATTATTAACGATCCTACGGAAAGTAAGGCCACACGACGTAAGCACAGACTTGCTTATCAGCAAAGTCAGCGAAGACTACAAGAGTTGGAAACACAGCTGAACTTTATTAGACAAACTCGTGGTAAAATACAGCGTCCAACTCAATTGCTAGTGAACACAGGAAATTACAATACGCAAACACATTCACATATTAACGTAAAGCATAGAACAAAAAAGCCACGGCCACCTTTAGATAGTACAGGTATTATATGTGTGTGTGTGTGTGTGTGTGTGTGTATGTGTGTGTGTAGTGTGTAGTGTGTGTTAGAGAAAAATTATTACAATTACTTCTTTTATAATTTTACAAAATAACGTTTCAATCTATAACATAATTTGTATGCAACAGGAAATGAGGTAACAAGTCCGAAATCTGTTGGAAGGAGTATTCTTCATGAACCTGGTATTAGTTTGAGTCCCTTGGCATCTGAGGACAAATCGAATACTTACAGTGGACATGGATATGAGGAGCAATTAACCATACCGAGCGTTTGCAATCATCATCATCACAGTGGCACATATTCCGGCATAAGTCCTGTCGAACAATCGAACATTAAGATCATGGAACACGATCACACTGATAATCACAACGTCTACATTTTACCTGATCAGTATCGCGCGCGTACATATTCCCATGGAAGCGGCGGATCTCGTGGCCATTATCAGGATACTGAGAGAATATATCGACCTTACGTGCCGAACACATATACCGAAGACGAACGTCAAATGCGCTACCTTAAATTTCAGCATATGCAAAAGCAACAACAATTACAGGATCAGGTGCAGCAGCACACCCACAAACTACAGTATTCGGGTTCCTTTGAATACAAGCACCTCGATAATGCGGATATCTTACGGCGAAGCGGACAGGGAACCTATGACAGAGATCTTCGTTCATCTCATTATTTGCCCATCGATTACCAAGCCTACTATAAGAACAGCGCGCAATCTCAGCAAATACAGAGGCGAGATCGTGACTCGTCATTATCAACTTGCATTAAAAACACCTCGCGGCACAGTGGTGGCAGTACATCGATCGAGGCTCCATTGCCATCTGGTTACTGGGTGCGCCACCATGATGATATTCACTGGGTGAGCACGGACGAATCTGACAGATTCGGCAGTTTAGATCGTAGACGCCGAAATGCTCAACACAACAGTGTCAGTGAGGCGAATCTTGACACACAATCGCGTTATCGCACGGTTGCCGTTGCATGTACTAAAAGCTCGTCGAGCAGCAATGTCACCGCGTCATCCCATCAGCATCACTCTGTTCACCTGCTGCCGTTATCCGAACAACAAACGTCGACGAACAACAAGATGCTGCTGCGTACACAATCATTAGGTAGCGTAGAGACCTGGAACTCGAATCATTCGCACGATTCGCACGATGGTAAAGATGCGTCTGCGACGGAATACATCAATAACAATCGTAAAAGTCGTCAGAAAGAGTGGTACGAAACATCGTTGGATGCAGGAGTGAGTGCGGGCTTGGATCACAATCTGATCGCCGCACGAAAAAATGTGCATTATCAATCGAGTCCACCACTTGTTCGTATTAAAACTGCCACTAATGAGAACGCAAGAGATAATCAGACGACAGCCGGACCGCCACTGCCAATGAGCCCAGCGAACCGTCATAAGAGAGATAAGCCCGAGGAGCGGCAGCACCCAGTGCAACAGTCTCATCCTCGTTATGATCAGCCCACAATCAGGTCGAAAGTATTGGAGATACCGGCCGAATCGAAGCCATCCATGGACGTCTGCGATAATGTGATACGACCGTTAGGCTCACCGCAAAATTGCACGATTGTGCAGCCAGGAAAATATCAACCATATAGGGAAGTGACAAAGCCTTTTGAAATGTCGGACTTTTACAAGTACTCGACAAAATTCCGCAAGAGGAACGAAGCTGCCGCGCAGTCTCAGGTCGGCAACGGAGATTCTCCGCTCCAGGAGAATCGTCCTGCAGAAACAGGCACCGCTGATTTATCTAGGGATCCCAATTCTTATAATTTCGGATCAAATGATAATGTTACCGCTAGTCCGGTACAAAGAAGACTCTATCAGCCGGTACAGCGCATGACTTGTCAACCTTATCTCTCGTCGTTGAGATAATTATTTGTGCTCGCATATAATGTAGGATGTAATTATGCCTCACACAAATATCTACAGAATTATTCATTCTGAGATAATAGGCTGGTCCTATCGATAAACATTTTTTTCATTCTTTAGTTCACTATTGCAGCATACAAACAGGGTGTCACGCTTCTTCCCCCATGACATTACGATTTCAAATCGATTAGAAAATGTATCGTTAAACATTAATGCATTGATAACGAAATCTGTATATATAGATATACATACACACACACACACACACACACACACACACATATATATTCCGAAGATATAATTACACAATGTTGTTCACATATTTTTCGTTTCTCTTTTGAGAATTAATCATTCTTAACATATCTATCAAACATATCTATCAACTGTAACATAAGCATTTTTATTTTAAGAAATTTGACCATTTATATATCGTATATGAGATATGTTCTAAAAGAGTAGAAAAAGAAAAAGTAAGGAATTGGAGGGATCCAAGGATTATTCAATCCTGATCTCGATTAATTAATATTGGGACCTGAATAGTGCCTTTTATTAATGGAAGTATCAAGTGGATAATAATAAATTGTATTTTTAACTTACATCTTAACATGATTCAATAATTTCATTGAAAATTATTCTCATTATCCATTTGTTGACTTCTGATATAATTGTATTCATAACTGTGTTCAGCGATGTATATATTTTTTCTACAAACGAACTGCAATGAACTATGGTTTCTTCTAAAGAAATCGCCAGATTGATAAGATATTAATGTTGATTGTTAAATACAGTTTTTTCTGGATTATGTCATTAAATAATGTTGAAAATTTGCAGTTTTAGCATCCTCAGACTCTATTTTTAGAGGACTATTTTTATAGATTCTATCAAGGGTCTATTTCTTACGATTGAATATAAGATTTGAAAATATGCATTTTATATATTTTACTATAGATAGTTTGAAATAATAATATCTAACACTTCTATACAAGAAATGATAAAAGCGTGTGTTCTCAATCTTAATGAATAATATCGATATGTACGTGGATGATATTTTTATATAGAAATCGTTTATATATGCGCGTATATATTATATTTATATACCGCTCGGCGTATAATATTGAAAGTTAAAATAAATCTCATTAGAGATTTTATTTGTTTACCACAATGTGTTCGCCGGGAAGCAGCTTGATGTTAACTCTATGCTTGATTCGTGCGATTTACGCATTAGTCATTATAGCGCTTATTCTTATAAGTGTTTATATCATACAATTTGTATTATTCTCTTCCTATAAAAATGATGTACACTGCTACTGTACAGTGTATGCATCATTTGAAGCAATTCAGATTTATTTGATCCAAAACTATTGGAAATACTTCAGCATCACAGACATAGAAGATAAATGGCCTTATGTTAGCTGTGATTAATTATGCGTTGCGTATTGTATGCTATTTTAAAAAAATTTTGTACCGCTTTATATGATCGGTTTCGTGTCAATAAAGATGCTAATTTAATTATTCTCATTGTATATATAGTGAAAGTTTAAACAAGCGAAAAGCAATAAAAAAAATGTTTTAATGACAGGAGCGCTGAACAGCTTTTAAAAAGGAATTCAAAATATATAATAGAATTATTAAATATCGTAAAGCACATGTGATTGTCGTTTAAAAAAAAATGGGGGAAAATAATTTATCTTCAACACGAAAGAATGAAAAGAAAAAGATAACTATCGAAGTAGATGAAGATGATCCTTGTCTCAAAAAGAATAAAATTCAAGAGAAAGAGATACAAACTGAGAATGAGTCCATACGTACTCTTGGCAATGACCCGAGGTATATATATAATTGCGGTATTCATAATTAATTCAGGGATATTTTTTTGTCAACTCCATTTTGCAGATTTCAGCAACAAAATCAGACGCCGAGATGTTTCGTAATGTATACTGACTTCTATCGCTGTGAGCATATTTTAGGTAAAGATTCCGAAGCATGTACGTGGTTTAAAGATGTTTTCACGTCCATATGTCCGAAGGCCTGGGTGGAACAGTGGGATGAACTTAGACTTACAGGCAGATTACCTTGGCATAAATACAGAACTCAAGGCGATTTCCCCGGCAACAAATATGGTGAATAAAAAAAGAGAGAGAAAGAGAGAAATCAATCACGTAAAACAAAATTAAAGTTTTATATTTAAAATGAAATAATTATGATTATAAACGATCATATATATTTTACTATTAAGAAAAAGATATTATAAAAATTTTAATAAAAGAAAATTAAATAAAGATATACAATATACGAGACAGGGAGGGAATATATGTAATTAATTTACACTTCAGATAAGAAAAAAATATTTAACTTTTATTATACAGGTACAAGATTTATTAATATGAGGTAACTTATCGAAGTACGAAGAAAAAATTACTAATTGTCCGATGATACGTAATTGCTGGATTTCTCTTCTTTTCGATCTTAACTCTTCTTTTTTTCAGTATGGTCGATAGATTCTTCTATTTATCTTTACCACACTGATTGATCTTGCAGTTTAGACACTTTTTTTTTATAATTGTAAAAAATATACACTGGTCGAAATTTTATTTGAACTTTCAATAAAATACGGATACCTCTCGAGATCCCGTAGTAACACGACATTTTAAAATAGAGATCTTACATAAAAATGTAAGATTTTTGCGAAACAAAACGATAATTTCGGTATTGTGCACTAGAGCCTGCCATGGATGAAGACAACTTACCGATCTTCGAGTGTTGGCTCTGCATAACATCGCAACCTGCCTATATCGATATATCTATTTCCTAGAGGATAATTGATGATACCTGTAAATACGAAATCAAAGACATTTGCTTGAAGGAAATGATTAAAACTATTTTCTGTTCTTTCTTATGTGTACGCGACTATCTTATATATTGTATGCAATATATATATTGTGAACAATTAGATTTTAGAAATCAAGATATAGTCAAGATATAGTAAGGAACTAAACGCGTGAGCTTATGATATTTACGAATTGAAATGTTATTAATGTATTGTAAAGTGTGTGATCCACATTGACACATTTGACGAGAAATTAGAACCACCTTACGTCATGTTGAATATGTTCGGTAGTATGTAATTATTATTTCAGGTTTGATTCCTCGACTGATGAATGTATTGGCAATCCTCGTCCCTGCAAATGCCCATCATTTCGTACGGACACAGAATTCCATGGGGGTTGATGTTCCTAGCGAAAAGAGTAACAGAAACCACAAAAATCCTCAAGATTTTGAGAATAGGCCACAGACAATGGATGATCGAATACCATAATTATTTTTCAAAAAAAGGAACACTCACCTTGGTTTTTTTAAATGTGACAATATCGATATATAAGGTGCAATTTGCTTCGTCGTCGTTGTTGTATATATCGTTGTATTTGTTGTCGGCGACGATGATGGCAGTAGCGGCGAGGCTTTTTCGTTAGTCTGTTCATTTTGTTCTGAACTTGAGGAAGCAGTCGCTGATGACTTTAATTCTAAAGATGCGGCGGGATCAGACTTGTCCGTTCTACTTTCTTTTGTGTGCTCATTATTTTGTTCTGTAGGACTACTTTGGCATAACTTTGGTTCAGAAGATGACGCATCTTGGTTATCTTGGTTAAGAGTTGTGACTTGTTCCTCGTTACAATGATTCGATGCATTTGCTGAAGTTTTTTCTCTTTTTTCTGATGTTAATTGGCATGGAATCACTTGCGAGAAATCCAATAAGATTTCTGTCGATAAACTCTTATTTTGATTAGATTGCGTCAAGCAAGTATCTCTTCTCGGTCCCATCTCGGTCATGATCACAGCTTCATCATTCATTGGCTGTTCTTGCGACAGATTTTCCTCAATGTATATATCTTTAGATGATTCTGAGAGTTCTTGTAATGTAGAATAGGAATTTTCAGAAATATCATTAGTTTGGAGTCGCTTTTTCTTGGTAAACTGACGCGTATGATTAGCAATCTCTTTGAGTTTATCACTTAAAAGTTGATCTACCGCCTCTGGCAACCTAAAAGAACAATCTTTATAATCAAAATACACTAAAAATAGAACGTCAGAATTTCTTTTTTATATATAAGATAATCTAAATTATTAAATATTTATGCCACATGCATCTGTGGCTTTCATACTTGCGTACTTGTAATTTTTCTCCATGAGTCGGTTACCTAGGGTCGAACAAATTCTGGACAGTTTGAAGCATTCGCGTCGTCCAGCATTGATCTTTTGACGTGCTGTTGAAACTTTTGGACCCATGCTATTAACACGATTGCGCTGCTGTTGTAACCTTTCCTCAGCTATCTTTAACTGTTCTTTAAGTTTTCTCACTTCGTTGGCCAGAGTAGTTTGTACTTCTTTCTCCAGATCCCATTGACGAAGATTCCCTGACATTTCTGCTAAATGATCTAAGACCGTATACCTATATCATATAAATAACATAATTTAATATGAAAGCTCTATTGTGTGTCATTCTGTTATTATAGTTTGTTTCTCTGCAAAATTATTATGTATAATTACCGTTTTTCAACTAATTTATGCTCAGTTTCTCTTAAATATCGCTCTTGTTCTGCTTCTGGAAGACTCGTCAGGGAATCTACTTCTGCTTTAACATCCTTTTTAAGTGTGTCCCAAATATCATTCGCAGTACTATTATCGTCAGCAACCGAGTCAGATTTATGAGAGTCATTTTTGCTATTATTATTGTCTGTAAGTACAGACGTTGAAGTATCACGATTAATTTCTTGCTGACATTCTGCTTTATATTGAGAAAGTGACATTGTGGTTTCTATCGTCTCCTCGTGTTCACTCGAAACCGAAAATGAATTTAGAAGTTTTACAGTAGATGCAGTAGAAAAAGTACTACTATTACTATCTACATCATTTAGATTTTTTTCGACTAGATTTTCTGTTTTGACATCAGGCTCGATCAGATTTTCACTTTGACCGACGTTTATTGTCATGTCATGTTGCAAAATTGATTTGTCATTTATAGTAACGACTCGTTCAATTGCGTTCGGCTTCAACATTACTTGCATGTATTTACAATTTATCTCGTCTGTGCTTAACGTTCTCAAAGCAGATCTATGTTGCTGTGTGTCTGTCACGGATTGCTTCTCACGCAAATTCTCGACCATTCTACCGTTGGCGTGATTTGAAGCGGGAACATTAGTAATTCGAATGCTGAGATTATTCGGTATCGCTTTCTTACAGTTTTTAGTTTGCAAAAAACTTTGTGTGGAATTAGTATGTTTAGCAATATTCACTGAAAGTTTTTTCTCAGCGGATTTACGACAAACATTTAATTCTGACGTGTCTCTCGTCACATCGTCGCTTTTCTTTTCAACTTCTGTTGATGATTCTTGAGGAGGATTTTTTTCTGGCGTTTTTAAATTATCTTGGTTCTGTTTAACATGTGCTTTTTTTTCGCATGATGACAAAGATTTTATTGGTGAGCTTGCTACGTTAGTGTTTAATAATTTATTACTGCTATTATTACTACTACTACTACTATTGTTACTTGCTACTTTTCTCTGCAGTTTCAACTTTTCGCGCTCCAAGATTTCCTGCTTCAAACGACGATACTCCTCTTGCTGTGACGCAGGAAGATGCCTCACGGCCTGTAACAAAGTAAGAAAACCTGCAGAACTAAACTAATTAAGAAAGTTTCAGCGAAGAAAGTTTCAATTCTTCTTCAATATAATAAATCTTCGAATTGCGAATCTAAACAATATTAATCTCTTTCGTGTAAATTACTAGCATTAAAGGATAATTAGTGGAAATATGCAATCGCCTTACCAGTGGAGTGTGCATATTAGATGAACCGTTAGCCGTTTGTGGCACATCTCGCTTTGTCGCTTGCGTGGACGAACTGGATGACTTCGATGCGGCTGCTGCAGACTGTTCTTGTTCGTTTCTCACCTCACGCAGAAATTTACTCAGGTTCTTTTCAAAATCGGCGGGGATCTCCTGATGCGCCTGATGCTTCTCCATGATAGAAACAGACTCGTTTTTCTCCCCTTCGGACTCGGTATCCGTATCGGAACCCAAACTTATCACAAATCGCTGAGTGTCAGATGCATGCAACGATATTTTTGAAGCGTTAGCGTTGGACCATGCGTTTTCGCTAGGCTTCGTCGTATTGTTATCAATCTTTCGTAGATTCAATCTTCTCTTTACAATCATATTCTGATATTTCTTAGCGTTGTTTACCACCTTCGTGCTCGTGATTGCTTTTCTCGTTATTTTTTTCGAAGGACTCTTTACCGTGTCTAGGCTGATGCTTCTTTTCCTGCTGCCATTTTGCACCGAGATGGATGCGTCATTAATTTTCTTTTTTATTGTTTCCGATAAAGGCTTCAATGGTAATGGCTTCGATGATAACAACTTTGACGGCGACGGCTTCGACGGCGACGGCTTCGACGGCGACGGCTTCGATGGCAACGGCTTCGATGATAGTAACGGAGCATTGTTACTCACAGTACACGTTGTGCTAACCGTAGATGGCATGGTATCTGTCAATGTTTGATTTAATGCAGATGTCTGGACATTCGTTACAATAGAGTTTGTAATCGGAGTAGCTGGAGCAATTGGAGGACTGTTGATATCTGCTGATTTCGTTCGTTTTAAAGAAGCCAATAAAATGGCTCGTAATTCGTCCTCATCTTCATCAATGCTTTGTCTCCTACTAACGCTTTTAGTATCGGTGGTTTTGCTAACTGTGTCAGAATTCGAATTGTCTGGCGCGGGATTTGTTGACAAACAATGGGATTTAATGTGTTCTTCTTGCGAATATTCGACGGATGTTAACAGTGTGTGATTCTCCACGTCTCTTTTTTCGGTCATAATATCACCGGAGTTAATAGACTCCTGCGTATCAGTGATACTTTGCGATCTCGTCAATTCTCCATTTTCTATTAAAATCTTATGTGTACTAGCGTTATCATTGCTCTTGCTCTGATCAGATTCGGTTGCAATGTGATCTAAAGTAGACGCATTCATAATTGCATCTTTATTTACATCAGTATCCAAACATGAGTTCGTTTCATTCTCAAACCATTTAATCCAACGATTTTTCCTTCTGCGTTTCTCCTTTTTTCTCCTTTTCCTGCGAGCTAGAGTAGCTTCATTCGCTGATGACGTAGTAGTGATATCAGTCTGTCCCAGCTCAACTGTCTCATGATCTTCTTTGGATGAGCCTCTTTGATCCTCTGATGTATCTAAAGATTCGTTCACTGAATTGTCGAATGTAGGGAGCGTCGACAAAGCAGGCGCGGATTTTTTCACTACTTGTAATTTTATAGGTTTGAAAATACTACTATTCGCGTTTATGGCAACAACGGTCACCGGTTGCATCTCAGCATTTTTAAAAGTCGGTTCCGGCTCTGGTTCCGATTCTGGCTGCAGTATTTCGCGCTTCTTCAAATGTTGTCGCAGCCGCTTATTCGATTTCAGTATTGGCGCGGGTACCAGCTTTCTGTTGATTAATGTAGGTATTTTATTCATATCTTTAGTAACTTCTGGGATACCTTGCATATATAAAGGTTCCTGTAATGTTTTCTCTATAGCAACTTGACATGGTGCTGCTTCCATTGGAATGTATTCCATGGCCGGTAAATTTCTGTCGTCGCCAATGGGAGAGTTTAATGGATCCACAGATACCTCCGGAAGATCATCTATCGTTATCATCGATTCATTCGGCGACATTGATTCGGCGTATTTAACAGCGTACGCCGTTGTCGGAGCATTTGCAACGGAATTAAATGGAGGGACTGTCTGCATTTCGTAGGCGGGTTTATCATTTCTAAATGTGGAATCCACATTCACAAATACAATATCCTTGGCAGGTTGCTCCACGATTTGCTGCATCTGAAGAGAAGAAGCGAAAGTGCCATAGGAAGAGACAGGAGAGGTGAGAAGATCCTTGGACACTGGAAGATCATGCGTATCTGGCATATTCGTTAAGGAATAAGTACTTTCTTGACAACAAATTCCATCTATTAGATCACAAACGACACCGTTGCCGTGAGGATTCTCGAAACTTTTTCCGGTTACATCATTTAAATCTGAATGAAAGGTCTCGTTATTGTACTGTGATGGTGATTGCGCATAGAATTGCGGCTTACTTGGAAGTGCTTGGTAAGATAAGTAAGTTTCATTATAATAGGATGTGACGTTGTTCGTTGCAAGTTCATCCTGTGCGTCGTCAAAGACTGGGCTACCGATGTTCTCGTTTACATTAATAAACGATACGTCAGATGGCTCGATTCCAAGCAACGCTGTGTCTATAGGAACGTTCTCGGTGATCTTATCGGTCGGCGAGTATGGCAACTTCTCTTTCTCCCTTTCGATGTCAGTATCCAAGTCCATGTCTTCAATGTGATTGCTCTCGGGTGACGGTGTGCATGGCGGCGACGCATATTTCAACAGCTCATCGCTGGGCACGGGTATATCATCGAGAAAACTCGAACTAAACGGACTTTCACTGCGAGTAGGTCTCTTGGTTTTAATACCGCGTTGAACCCGATTCTGATGCTTCTTCATGACCGCTGAGCGCAGCGCGATCATACGAAGTTGCAAAGCTTCCTCGTCCTGGTCATCGTTATTCACAGCTAATCTCTTTTCTGATTCTACATCTGCTGAATGCTCCGATTTATTAGACTTTTTCTGCTTTGTCTCTAATGCTTTTTGTCGCAGCAATGCCAGATCATCCTCATCGTCGGCATCGTCGACTGTTTCGGATTCAACCTTTAATTTTCCCTTGAGGTGCACGTGGTCGTCGCTGCTGGCTCTGTTTAGTATATTCATATTCGATAATTTCTCCTTCAGCGACGATGATTCCTTACTCCGGTTGACGCTCGGTTCCGATGCTTGAGTTCCTATGGAATCCAGATGCTTCACCTTTTTTAACAACCGCGTCACCTCGCCGTGCCTATCGACATAGGAACGAGTAGACGGCGGCGAGCTCAACTTCGACGGCAGTCTCTTCGCTGCTTTCACAGGTGAATGACGACGGAGACTACGTTTTGGGGATCTGACCTTTCGCGGTGATTTCTTTAATATCGGAGATCTGGAATGATTCAGCGGAGATCGAGAAGATTGAAACGACGATCGTGCTATCACTGGCGATCTGTATCTTCGAACTGGCGATTTCGAGATTATCTTGGATCTGCCACTTGATTTGCGTTGATTTGGACTTACTTCCCTATATATTTTCACCGCGTTGACTCCTGCTATAGATGATAGCATATCGATGGAGGTTGGAGAAATCAATTCATCGATAGTGAGGGTTTCATATTCCTTTTTCTTTCTTTTTTTCTTTTTTACTTTGGCCTTTGATCGATTGGATGTATCTGTGAGACCGACGATTTCCATGTCGCTGTCGCTAGAGATTGGTACTAGGTCATCATTTTTCTCTTGTAACGTCGATGCCATGTGCTTTGTTGCAGCAAATCCTGTTTCTCTGACATGATGACGGTTTTCCTTCCCTTTGACTGGATCTTATAAAATAAGATTAACTGCTACTTGATTAAAACAAGATACTAGTTCAAATAATTACTATTCTAATTATATTTATTCATTGAAAGATAATTTTTCGTTGTACACATACAGACTAGTAAGATTTTTTTCAAAAATAATTCTATTAAAATAGGAATCTCTATAAAATTTCTCTTTATCTGATTATATTGTAATCAATAAAATCCACACAACACACTTTATCCAAGAGACGTCCTGGGGACATTTTTAGGATTCAAAAGACAAAGGAAATCTGTCCTCTGGATATCTCTTTTTTTAAGGATGTTTTTTTAAAATTTGTGCTGTGTGGGAAATTAAAAATAATATGTAGAATATTGTAGTGACAGAAATCAAAGAAACCTATATCAGAAACATTTCTTAGGGATACAATAATTGTGAAATCATAACAATTATTCAAATCAAATAAAACAATAAAGGACTCTTAATATTAAAAATATTTACAATAAAATGATTGTAGAGGGTACATAAGAGTCGATTTAACAAAAATGAGTGTAAAAATTATTATTATTTTTACATTATTTTGTTAACTTGACTCTTATATATGCCCTTTACAATCATTTTATTGTTTATAGCAATTGTTTCTTTGTATTACATTTATATCTTTAAAATCTTTATATATATATATAGAAACAAAATATACGCATAAATAAATAAACCAAAAGATCCAAGAGGAAATACCTTTGAATCTCTTAAATCCAGTTCCAATATAAGATTAATTTTATTCTCAGTTTAATTCACTGTTTCTTAGAATTAGAAAACAATAAAGATTAAACTGGATCTTAAGAAAAAGATAAACTTAAAATTAAACCAAAATTAAAGTTAATTTTACATGGATGGAACCAGGCCTTAACTTCAAACACAAGTATGAAATGTGATCAAAGAAAAAAGAAACATCTTGGAATGACAGATACGAATATGAGGTCCAGTATCACTTTACCTCTCCTGCTCTGATTCTTAGGATGATATGCGTTACACCAGGTAGCACAGTCGCCCCAAGATTTGCAATCAGGGCATGCACGCATTCTGCCGACGACGTAGTTACTAGTCAAGTGACCCATTCCACCTTCTTCAGATGAACTGACATCCTCCAACGAAATCTCGCCTTCTTCTTTCTCATCGTCCAGGATGTCGATTGTCTCCGTGCAGCCGCTTGACAGATCACTCGCCATCGTACAAACTTACCCGGCAGCGAAGAGTGAATTTTTTTGTCGCTGCTCTCTATTCTTAGCAAAATCCGCGCGTGAATCACTCCTTCAGACTTTGAGATTAATTACACGAAGACACGTTCAAGAATAAAGCAAAGAATGATGTATTCTTTCGATAGATAAATTATATCTACAGGTGGAAGAAAGAAACTACGGAGGAGGGATCACGTAAGTATCTTCTCACATCGTGCAAGGAAATTTTTTGTATAGAAAAAAAATGAAAAAAAAATGGAGACAAGAGAGAGTAAGATCGTCTGACGTCCCGGAAATACGTGGCAAATCTCGTTGCCGTGAATTTAATGCCGCTGAAACGTGATTAATTAACGTGCACTGTCAGCAATGAGCAATCTCAATCGCAACCTTGATTAAATACCTTGACCCCCCTTGTCGATTGTCCAACTAACACCAACAAATCAACGGAACTATGGCGGCCATGTTCCTTATGTCCCCACTTACATGTTCACGTGTAATGTATTATGTATTATGCATTTTCATTGAATTGTAATGGTGTGAGAGAAGATTGAGGACCATGTCCGTGTATTGGTTAATGGAAAAAGGCTAATCGGAAAAAGCGGTATAATATTAAAATTATTCGATTTCTCAAACTGGCCAAACTCTAAAGGTATTTTCACACAACTTTCTGCACAACCGTATAAAATATACATAAAGAAAATTATCCAATCATATTTCTTTTATAAAGATCGCATATAAAATATACCCTAATAGCGTTTTCCACTAGAACTAATGCAACACTGATGCATATTGAGTGCAATTGAATGCAAATCTATTGGGTTATCTAAAAAGTATCCGCGATTTTTTGTCACTAGATGTGTGTTGATGGTCATATATCTAGTAACAAAGTACCGCGGATACTTTTTAGATGACCCAATATAAATAATTTAACCCTAATCACATATCCTTTGTTATCACAAAAACTTCATAACCTTAAAAGGATTTATTAACACTGAAAATATATAAACAGATTTGCACTCCATTGCACTAATTTTTCTAATGAAAAACGCTATAATTTTCAGTGCTCAATTTTCTAGTATGCTCAATTATACTCAATTGTGCTCAATTTCCGTAGCATCTAATAATTCTGATAAATCTACGCGAGAGGAAGGGGGGATGTAGCATCCATTTTTTTATTTGCATTTACAATAAATCTATTCATATTACTTACACCTTTGCACTTTTTGCACTATCGATTATGAATGGCGATTGTTAATTACTTCCCAATCAGTTAGGACAAAGCAATGGCGATTGCTTTGTTTTGATTGGTTGAAAGTAATTGCCAATCACAATCGCATAATTGTTAGTGTGATTACGACTTAAAGAGACTTTCCTTTTTAAATCTTGAATACACAAATTTTTTGCGCAGACAATTTTATAAAAGAATGCTACAATTCTAAAGAATAAAAACGATATAATATATGCAATATAGGAATATTATATATTTATAAAAAAACACTCACAAGAGGATCTATGTAATTATTTATCAAATTTTCTTAGCAGAGATTTACTTTTTAGAACATTGAAATTGGACATGACATAATTCTCGAGTAGATTCTTATCAAATAGAAATCGCGCCAATGCTTGATCTCCAACGCCCGACAATATAGTCGTTAATCTTCCAAATTCGTTAATGCTTTTCATCTGATCTTCCATGAAACCGGTGATGATAAAATCACTCGCATTCAGATCACCGTGCTTCTCCGCTACAGAATTTACCGCAACTAGTTTTTTACCAACATCGATTTCCAATTGCAATGCTGTCTGCAGAAAATGTACATAAACAAAAGAATTAACTTATACACCTGAATAGCTGTTACTAAATGAAAGACTCTAATTAATTCTTAGGGAATGTATCATATTCTTAAAAAATATATATATATATAACATTATTTAAAATCATCTTAAATTACAACAGATTCGATTGTTCAAAATAAATTTACTTTGAATGCATGCAATGGACATTTCCAATCTTGATCATTTGGCAGCGATATAGCGTATAAACACACTTTGCCGCCTCGCATTTTTACATAGTTACAAAATCTCAAGGCATGTTCATGCTCTTCATGATGCATCTGCATAAAGAATGACTCACAGCCGGGTAAAGCGACGTCTACGCGGCCGAAATATGCAGCCTGTACAATGAAATATAAATTTTCATAAAATAACAATTAAATTATTTAATTATCAAAAGAATACATGTTATAAGGGGAATTTGTAATTATAGTAATTAAAAAGTTATAATCTATGATTTGTGTAAAATCCTAATTTCTTGTATTTAAAGTTGAAAGAAATAAAAGGGATCGTGCCATCGATAAATAATAATAAAATGCTATCAGCTCCGTATTTATTTGCTCATTCATAGCAGCTTCGGTTTCTTCGTGGAAATCAAAATTGGTCCTCTTTCCACTCGGCCATTTTGTTGGTTTATCAATACACATTTCTGTTTGATTATTTTCCGATTTTTTCCGTGTTAAGCTACATAATTTTTGTGAATTAATATAAATTGATGAAAATATATCTTATGTGTAAAAGATAAGAAAAAAACTAGACACTACATTGTGTCTACAATTTCATAAATTAAATTTTAATACTTTATATAACAAATTCATAATTTAAAAAATTTAATTTAAAAGAATAAGTTTCTAAAAAATGTTTTTTTTTATATTACTTATACGATTAAATACTATTTAGAATCTTGATTTATTAATGTAATTACCTGTAACCTAATTGTCGAATTAGCGAATAAAATTCATGATTGTGAGATTTTAAAAGTTTGTAATAAGGTTTACGAATTAATATTCGCAACATTTTTTTATGATTTTTTAAATTAGCATCAACCTATTCACATTAATTTAAATCATTTGTAAGTTACGATATAACGTCATTGATTTGAAGCACAAATATGTGTGAACATATATGAATTTAACATCAAATTTCGAATTAGAAATTTCAAGTTGGAAAAATCAAGAATCTCAAAAATAGCCACTAGAAATATATTGTTAAATAAGAGAAATAATCCAAAAACACCAAGAATTGCTTCAAAAAATTTTCATTACTTGTTTTCTTTCTTTCATCTACACACATTAACATACATTATAAAATGCTAAATATAAATAAATACAGATTGATTAATGTATTATCTAAAAAGTTCACTGTAATAAAACTATTCTCCTTTTCAATGATTAAGAAATTGTTCTAAGCTTTAATTTTAATATATTATCAAATTTATATTTTTATTATAAATACAATTGTACTAAAATATTGTAACACTGTTATTAAATTAATGTTCCATTTATTGTCTCTTAAGGGATATTTTTTTATAATAAAATATTGTATAATTAGTAATTGTAGTGACAGTCGTAGTAGTAGTCATCTTACTTGAAATTAATATACCGATTTGATTTTACACTGTCAAAATATTTTAAAATTATAAGCAAACAATAAATATAACAGTTTACAATAAATCATAAATATGTCATTGATTTATTGAATTAGGTGAAGGATCTGACAGTTGATGTGTATTATTTGAAGACACGGTATTTATAGAACTGAGACTTTCTTGTTTTATATTAGAACTGCTAAGATTCATATTGATCACAGTCGTTGATGTAGGATTCTGCATATCTAATTGACTTTGCGCAATATCCTGTAGAGCTGCTTGAATTCGCTGAAGAAGTGTCTCCCCTTGTCTTACCACTTCCTCCAGTTGTTCACCAGCCTGTTGATTCTCCTGTTCAAGTCTGCTAAGGCTGGCTACTTGTAGCTCCTGTGATGATTCTTCGCTTGGCAAACTCTCTATTAATGTATCTATATCTTTGGCACATCTTGCAATAAGATTTGCAAATAAGGCAGCGTAATCTAAAATAGATGAACTATGATTTATAATCAACATATATATTTAAATAAATACAATCAGATCATTTGTGTCCTGTACATTTCTTTTCTTTAAAATACTAAGAATACTTGACTAAATAATAGTCTCTATCCTTTCTTTTCTTTTTATCACAATTTTACAAATACCTTTTAAAGATGTTAAAGTGAATGTTAAATAAAAATCAATTTTTATATACACTTATAAAAGTAATAAAAATTAATTAACCCAGGACACAAATAATCTATATATATAAAGAACTGTATGAAATTATTGTATGTACTAAAGAGTAGTATTATATTATCAATGTATATTGAAACATGTAAAAACCTTCTTGAGATTGATGTGGCTGCGGGGTACCGATACGATCAAAACCAGGAAATTTACTGGGCGTAGAATACTGTTGTAGAATACCAACGCTGTTGCAAAAGTGTTCTGCTTGCTAACACAAAATTGACAATTAAGATCATTAAGATACCAAGATGATAAATGTATGAGACAATAAAATAGAAATATTTTATTACCTGATTTATGGTATCTTGCAACTGTGTTAGGCGATCTGCCATAATATCGAATTAATATGGATCACTTGTAATTAATTTAGATAGCCTCTTGTAACATTCATAACAATCAATAAAGGTAAGAGTGCAAGAATTTACCACCTGTCAAGACACCCTAAAAATCTCAGCGCTTTTTAAAGAAAAACAATATAATCGATTAAAATATCACTTAATTTTCTATGCAACCACGTTATCATAACGCACTCGAAATTTTGTTTACCTATTTATTGAAAAAGACGTTCTAAAACAACAATCTCAGAAAACGATTAAAAAAACCGTAATCTAACCTCCACACTTCCACGTTTTCAGCGCCACCTAGATGCTAGCCAAGCACATGTTAGATTTCCTACTCTTTTCCATAATTCCTAGGGAATTAAAAAAAAAGTTTAGATTTAAGTTGGGTATCTTTTTTGCAAAAAGAGCAGATCATCTATCTAAAGTTAGAAATACAATAGAAAAACTTAAAGGTGGGAACACAGATTTTGTAATGCACGAGACACATAAGATTTTGTGCTACTCGCTAGATGAAACAATATGACTTGAATTTCTTTAACTTTTATTATAACTTGGAAAATAAAACTTAAATCTATGGTCATATAATATTCTTTTCTCATTTTATATCTCAAATTTACTCTTTAAATTATTGACATACAATTGAGAGAAAATCACTCTGTTTATAATACATTGAGAATATTTACATTGTTTATAACATTGTTTATGTAGACATAATTGCACTAAATACAATTTCAATGTATTCCTGTTAATGTTATTTATCAATTAACACGTTTAGCAGTCGACGATAAATATAAAATGAAACACTGTAATATAATTCTATCATTAGGTGTAGTAATGATTCAGATATTTATCTCACTTTTCCAAATATCGAAGTCATATACTGGATCAGAAGGGTCTCATAATAAAGTAGGAAGAACGCATCTTAACATAATTTAGCATTTTCCATTGCATTTTTATAAAATGTTTACATGGGGAAATATTTACAAAAATATGAGTAGGGTATGATGAAGTATGAAGACGGGAAAAAGAATGAACAATTCAGTTGAGGGTACCACGGCATTGAGGAGCTCCGCAAAGGCAAGGGATTTTGTCATCCTCCAATGGGAATTTATAATCATAAGTAATTTCTTCATTAACTCCTATCGGTTGTTTACTGTAGATTACGATCTTCTTTTGGCTTTCGATCGTGATTACTTTTGCGTAACAATTCGGCTAAAAGAAATAAGGATTTGATAACTACAATATAAAGTATATATTACATATTATGTAATAATTATTATAAATATATTGCTCTGCTTCTCTCACTTCAAGATTAATTAATATTGAGTTTTGTTATATTAATAAATTAGAGATTAAGATTGGAATATAACAAATCAGAAGAAAAAAAAACTAATATCAATATTTTTATCAATTCATCAAGTTAAATTTTAATTCAGATTTTAATTTTCAATTTTTTATTTTAATGTTCAAATTTCTCTGTTTTTCACACATATACACACATAAATACACAAAATATGTTTATCATAGTCAGTCAAGATTAAAGAAATAGAGTGACTTACATTACAACTGTGATTTATAAACCTCGCCAAATTGCCGCATTTCGTCGCATCGATAATTGTATCTAAATCGATGCGGAAGAGGTAAGAACTTCCAATTCCAGTGGCTTCGTATTGAGCTTCTCGTAGATCGGCTACAACCGGTCTAACCATTTGTCCAACATATTCGATAACCATTTCATCGGCCGCGATTGGTTCCATGGCGAACAAGCCCCAATCGTGAATACCAGATTTAGCAAACTTCAATTGCTTTTTACGGAACTAAAACATAAAATATATATTATGAATTGCATCAGAATATTATATATATTAATATTAATATATATATTAGGTGTTGGAATTAATTCGTAGCGTTTTACAAGTGATGGGAAGTACTTTCATTAATGTATTTTTTAATGCTCATGTGAAATAAATAACATTCTTTCATTAAAAAACGCTACGAATTAATTCCAACACCTAATATTAAATTATATATATCACTACCTATATTAATATTACCTATTAATACTACCTATATTAGATATTTTGAATTATATATCCTACCTTTAATTGATTAAACTTAAGGAGATCACTGTCTGTATCAATTCCAAAAGCTGTTAATAGTCGGCGTTGATTACTTCGTGCCTCGCGTGACAATGCTTGCATTTTACCAGTCAACGCTTTAGAATTATTTTTTGGACCATTCATTACACCATCACCTCCACTGTAAGAGCCGCCGCTGTCCTCCACATCATTACTGCGCTGTATACTTTGAGCATAATGATGCTGCAAAAGCAAAAAGAATGATTTGCTATTTTTTTATAGATTTTCTTTAATAATAAAATAACATTATAATATAAGCATGTCTGAACTTTAAATTTTCTTTAGAAAAATGTATTTTTACAAACATATCGGATATATAATTTTTTACTTTATGTTTAGCCTTCTCCCTGATGTCAACTTTGTAATATCCTTCCGTTCTAGCACTTCCACTCGCATGCAATCGGAGTTCGTCTCGTTTCCTTTTTTTCGCGGGGCTTGGTACATCCGTCGGCGAATGATCAACCCAGTGCGTATCGTTCAACCAGTAACCTTGAGTGTCGTCCGCTAATAAAGCCTCGTAACTTCTTCTCAAATATTCTACATCCTCCGAGTCTATTCCCCTAGTTAAAAATTCATACAAAATAGCCATTTCTGACATAAGATCTCGTTCTTTGTACGTGACAGTCGGTTCTGGAACCTGTTTAGGAAGCTTATCATATATATAATCATTTCGGATATTTTCCTTCTCTCCCACATGATTCTGATTGCTGTGTATTTT
Organism: Acromyrmex echinatior; assembly: GCF_000204515.1. Next base: position 2,889,229 of record NW_011627850.1, read on the forward strand.
TGTATATTTCTTGGATTTCTGTTTCTCGATTTTATGAGTATTATCTTTCGATTTCGCCAATTTAACAATCTTTGGATGTTTTACTTTCATCGAGGCTGGTGGTACTCGTATCACCGGTTCCACCGGCTCAGGTTGTGCAGGTGGTAACGAATACGAATGTTCCATATACACCTGCGAAGCCTGAGAACCAGGTGAACTTGGTGTCCGCTGTCCATTCAATCGAAGTTCTGTCTCAGCTTGATACCTATATAGATAATATTGTAATGTTATAATTTAAAAATATTTAACAATAGCGAATTTAATCACTCCGAAAGCGATTAATGATGTCAAAAGTTCTATCTCTTTGGTTTCTGACCATGATGACTTCCGGGTCGAACTTTCGTTACTTACTCTCGAAACGATCAAACTCATTATAATCGAAAATTTAGATTGTTATTATTAGATTGTTATTACACACAAATTAATAAACATGTTCAGACTATGAGTGCTTTCCAAGGATATAGTCAGTCACAGAAAATCGTTTTATCCTTGTTTAACGTAGACAAACAACAAGGACATAATGATTCACTGTGTTACACTGTGTCTACTCCAAATAAAGCAACTGCCTACCGAGCCTGCTTACCGAGCGATTGAATATGGTTGGATTCACAAGTAAGAATTAATCATATTCAATTGTTCAGCAAACGATTCAGGTTAACTAAAATTCATCCATTTTAAATGTGTCCATTAATTATTGCAATTAATCCTGCAGTATATATGCACTGTACTATGGTATTATATACAAAGAAAAATCACAACATACACATTCCTTAAAAAAACTTATTTAACTAACCTTAGTCTTCTGATTTCTAAACTCTCTTCCTCTGAGTCAGTTGTAGGAATCTCACTAAACATTTCAATCTTTTCATTATCCTTCAAAATAGGTTCGTCATTGATGTATTTTGCTGACATTGTCTGTAGCGCTCTAATAATATTAGATTGTATAGGACCTGGACTCTTGTGCCGTATAATATTATCGTGTCCAGCTAGAGTCATCAGAGCTTCCGCAGCCGAATTTTCCATTTTTTGTATGTCCGGTAACACCTCTTCCTTTATTGCTGATGTTATTATTACCGGTTTCATGTCGCTCTGCGTTCCCTTATCTTCAGTGATTTTCGATGTATCTTTCACTTCCTTGTCTAAAATTCTACACACATCAAATGGTTTTTCTTCCACTATAGGTAATGTCTCAGAAATTCTTTCCTCTTCTTTTATGCTTTCATATCTTATAGAAGAAGATAATGAACTATTCAGATTGTCATCATCAATCTGCGGGAATTCGTTTGAATTTTGATCTTTAATTTTGATATCTGGTATCGGCGTTTCTCTGCCAGTTGGTGTAGGACAGTCTAGAGACCTTTGGATCGCAAGTTCCATCAAAATATCAGGATCTTCGCTATTACAAGCCAAAGGCCTATTGTCGGACATTCGGCTATCTGTATCTTGCTAAAAATAAAATTTTAATTAGCGTATCTCGTTACTCTCGAAACAATCAAACCTATTATAATCGAAAATTTAGATTGTTATTATTAGATTATTATTACACACAAATCAATAAACACGTTCTATGAGTGCTTTTCAGCAAGGACATAATCAGACAGAGAATCGTTTCATTCTTGTTTAATGTAGACAAACAACAAGGATATAATAATTCATTGTGTTACACTGTGTCTGACTGTGTCCTTGCTTATCTCCTTAAGTCTGTATTTTTTTTTAATCATTGCGCTTACTTGTACTTTATACATACCTCATCCTCAAAGCAAGCTTCTTCATCAGAACTTTCATTTGAACTATCGGAAGATTCACTGGAACTAATCTCCTCGCTACTACTTTCGATTGACGAAGACGTAGTAGACGAGGAAGAAATAGTCGGGAGAGAAGTCATCGGTTTTTTTGTTTTTTGTACAGGTGGTATATCTAGATCACTATCACTTTCAATTGTTTCCATATCAGCATGACCCGATTGTCGACTGTCCTCATCCTGCGGTAATGGGCTTGGAGCTTTGATCTTGCGCTACATATATAAAAATAAAATTATAAAATATAACGTCCAATGTTTAGTGAAGAAAAATATAAGATATAACATTATATAATTTAATGTTGAGTGATAATAATTCCACCACATAATTTTACGCATAATGTTACTACTGTTCATAACTTTTGATTCCTTATTTTATTTTTTTCCTCTTGACTCTTCAATTTCTTTTATTAAATTAAATTTATAACTCTTACAATAATTTTCCGTTCTTATATACATTATATCTAAGACTTGACATTATATATGTTAAATATGTTAAAATCAATAACTTATATTCCGCATATACTACTTTGGTCTCACATTTATTATGATTGTTTTTACTCGATCTGATCTTTGACAATTTAAACGCTCGTTAAACCTATTCGACACTACGAATTGCTTAAGCCAGAGTTCAATCAGTTCCACATAAAATGTATTAAAAAGTGCTAATTTGTGAATAACAGCATCCAAAGCTTTATGACAAGATTTGACAACCGTGGAGGCGAATTGCTTGCCACTCTTTGGTTGAATTTAAGTTTCTCATAAATATTTGAAACATGTAAGCGCGTTTTAGTGAATAAAGAAGTTTCACACTTCATAGATATATTATTTGCACGTCTTCTGCGCTTGACTCCTACTGCCCATATTCTTTCCAGTTCTTTGATAAGTATTTGAATTTGAAAACAGATTCCACTAATTTTGGCAACCTGCGAGTGATTCTGCCTTATCCATTCGAGAAATCTAATATAGAATATTGCTGAAGAAGACTCCAAAGAAAGTCGAAACATTCAACGAGTTCTCTAGACTTTAAATAAAGAAGACATCTGTACATCAAATGAATAGCAATTTTACTTGTAAAAAAATGTTTGCGCACCTTCTTCCGTGCTGATTCTCAATAGCCTAGATTTTTGTTTTTGTTATATTATAACATTATCTTACCCTAAATGAAGGCATCTTTGGCATACTAGCTCTAATACCCAAACCAAAACCATCGTAATTGAGCCCCAGTGGTGTTGCTTGCTCCAATAATGATGACAATCCCTGCGATTTTACATCTTCTTTTGTTGTATTATTGACAATAATATTATCACTGTTACCCTGAATTTGATTTTTTTCTGATTTCTTTTCGTCCCACCAAACTTCAAATAATTTGAATGCTGTGTTCTCTATCATCTTCTTATTAAAATCTTTCTTTAGAATTTGTTTTAGTTCATTTACAACTCTGCTTAATACTCCATTGATAGTAGGTCCCTAAATAGAAATATTTTTAAAAGTTGGTTTAAAAGTTCTAAATGCAAAGATTAGATTAGATTAGATTTAAATTTATATATTTGTGTGACAATCAATCTTACCTGTGGATCTTTTGTGATATTATAATTTGCCATAGCATGTAACCGAGATTGAAAAGAGGAATAATAATTTGCTCCTTGATGATTTCCCATTGTTGCCGAAAAAGACGCTGTGTTAGGTTGATAATGGCTTTGTAAGTAAGTTGTTCCATAAGGATAGGGATATTGTGTCGGTCGTGGCCAATTATAAACATCATTAGAAGGATAGTGAGTCAAATGTCCTGGATAACCAGTTGTCGGATATAGTTGATTTGAAGGTTCAGTCTGTGCTATTACCTATCAAAAAAATATTTATGAATATAAAATAGGCATGTGTATACGATGAATACTACATTTCATATGTATAAATGTTCTCACTTCCTCAATTTTTTCATCTCCTGAACTTAAAGGACTCAAAGACATTCTGTCGTCGTCAGGCGGTGGAGGTGGAGGTGGTTCCTTAGGTGGCTCTGGTTCATTGTCATCAGGTGCTGGGCTATAACTTCCTAACAATGCTTCATCTTCACTGGAACTTATGACACTACCTAAATCCTCATCCACGGAAAACTGACTAATGCTATTTTCATGAACTTTTCTTCGTTCTTTGTTTCTCTCTACTATTTTATCAAAACACTGTTTGTATATCTCATGTGAGAGGAAAGGGCTGGGTGGGTCTGATAACATCTCATTGTCACCAAATTGAGATTTTTTGTCATCTTCTGAGTCACTGCCAAACTGTAAGAAAGGAGGTGCCATTCCACCTGCTTTATCCTTTAGTAACATAGCAATTCTTGTATCTAAATCTAATGTCTTGCGAGTTTCATCAGGAGAATCACGAGGTGTACTCTTTGCTGTAGTTTGATTCTCCTTTTCCTTTTTAGGAGTGGTATGCGCTTTTGCACTGGAAGTTTTATTATTAATCGGTGTGACATTAGAACCAGTATTGTCCAAATTTGTTGCATGTGGTTGAATTGGCCAGACGGAAGTTGAGCTTGAATATGCTGCTGATCCAGAATTATTACCCCACCATACATTCGAGTTCTGTTGAATAGGTATATTCTGTGACACATTTTGTGAGATATTAGTTAAATAGCTACTCGGAGGTTGATGATGATAATTGCTGTAGTAAAAGTCATAATTTGTTGCTGGAGTAGAATTTTGAGAATAATTACTAGAATAATTCAATTCACTGGGCGCTGTTCCATAACCCAAATCACTACCTGCACTGCCACTCGGCGTAGGATAGTCTCTATACTTGTTGTATCTTGAATTTTCTACGTATGGCTCTCTGTTCTTTTCTATATTTAGAATAGGTTTTTTACTATTTCTAAAGTCATCCCTTTCCTCGGGTAAAGCCTTTTCCACTGGTGTCTGATGTTTTTCTGGCTCTGGCTCTGGCTTCGATGGCTCTTTTTCCACCTTCTTTTCAGGTGGTTTTTTCTCCATAGTTAATTCCTCAAACATCTTCTTACATTCTTCGCCAAAGGGATCCAGAAAAACCCTTAATACCTTCCCCATCACAGATGTATTATTCAACTTTTCTACACATGCTTTAGAAGCCTTGGTCGATTCAAACACCACTCTTGCTATGCCAAGATGTTTATTGTTTAACGGATGGTAATAAATAGTAAGCTCTTCTATAGATCCAAACTTCTGAACCATGTTTGTTAAAAATGTCTTATCAATATTGTCATTTAAATGGCAAAACGTTACCTCTAGTGGAGGAGGTTCTCCACAGTAATTGGAATCAATTTTAAATCTAGGTACAGGTAGATCAAGCTGTTCCAATCGAGTCCAGATTCTAGTTAATTGCGATCTGGGATCTCGAGGTTGAACCTGTGGATACGTTGGATCGCCTGGAACAGTCCCATCATACCTACATAATCTTGTAGCTCCTTTAACTAAAAATGGATCGACCAGTAGCTTGAAATTTCTCTGAGTCTTCTGAGTCGCTGGTGGCACAGCCGTATCCTTCTGCGAATGTGTCACGTGGCTATGACTATGTTTTGAAGACGGTTGATTCGAGTTCTGCGATGAGCTCTGAGAACTGCCATGGGAATGGCGATGCCGATGCGAATGCGCATGTGAATGTCCATGTCCATGACCATGTCTCTCCATGCCGTTCATTGCCTCCGAGCATCATCCACTCACATGAACTTCTGTCGTAAACATTTATCCAAACTTTAGATGATATCACTATTATGCTGAATGCAAATCAATTTGTACAACTCATAGTTTATTTGCATCTTTCCAGAAAAGCGTATCTATCAAATATACAAAATAAATTGTTCACACAAATTGAATTGCAAACCAATAGGACACAATTTCCATACATCACTCTGTTCATCACTTAAAAATAATGAACTACAATTATATTAAAAAAATATTCGTTGTTGAAACAAGTATGTCTCTTACATTAGTGATATGCGGTACAATTACATGATCGAGATCGTTCATGAATCATAAAATTATAAAGTAATCGCGCGCTTACGTGTACAGACTAGTCTTATAGTTTGTTACAGACATTAGCAGTTCCTTTCTCTTGTGCATCGTACGCGTGCAATCAGGTTAGAGGTAATGATCGCGCGAAATCTTTGTCACTCTGCTATAGATCTTCATACGAGGACGTATTCTCTCGTAGCGTGAACGCAACACACTCGTCGCTGGATCGATACGATCCCCGGTGCGGAATTATCGATATGGCATCCTCAGATGAAACCCAAAACCCATCGTGTCCTATTCACAGACTTACAACGTGGTCTCTCTTTCTCGCAATTTTGGCCGTTCAGTCTCGCACGAGAACGTTATGCGGTTCTCTTCAATGATACATAACCTCGAAAACGCTTCTTAGCGCTCCTTCTAGGTTGGGTTGCCCGCGCGACGGTGAGCCACTGAGAATATTTCCTCGTCGCGGAATCCTCCAGATAGAACGCCGTCGACGATTCCTCGGTCGCACACGTTAAACGTTCCGAGAATCTCGCTCTCTCACCTTTGCTTCTCTGCCTATCTCCCACTCTCCTCACCTCACTTTTTCTATTATACCTCTTCTCTCTTTGTCTCCCTCGCTCGATCTATCACTTTGACCAGAACCTTTAGATCCTTATTCAAGTTGCGGTTTCTTCCTTTGCCAAAAATCGCGTAATTTTTGTAAAACGTCCAGGGACGATGCGTAACGGCGCGAGTGTCCCAAGCCTATTCCCTATCGAGCTATCGAACCGATCGTCCTTTCGACTATTCCGCTGTTGTTTCCACTCACCGCTGACGAATTCGCGATCTTCGGCGATTTCGCACTCCGGCTGAGAAATGTGATGAAACATGTACGGCAAAGTTTTTTTTTTACCTTTTTCTCTCTCTCTGTTTCTCTCGTTCGCTAGCTAATCCGTCGCGACACACGCGATTCTCTGTCCTTCTCTCTCTTTCTCGAGTTGACGCACCTGGAGCGTGTTTGGCTGATCGTGTCTACACTACTTCACTTGCGCATACGAGTGACGAGACGCACTTTGCGCATCCCCGTGCTCGTAAACACGCTCGCGCGAACCGGGCCGACGTCGTCGACGAGCAAACACGCATTCCTTCCTTGCGATTAAATTGCAGGTAGTATCATTCTTTATTTTTCCAAACGCTCTCTTTCTCTCTCTCTCTCTCTCTCTCTCTCTCTCTCTCTCTCTCTCAAATTATGGGTTAATTACTAATACTGGACGCCCCCAACTCGTTTGCACCCTCCCTCTGCATCCCGCAAAAGTTATAACTCGCGGGCTCTAGGATGACTTCGATCAAACTCCATTTAATTTAATTGATGATCAATTCAGCCCTGGTGAAATTGCTTACAATTAGACTCCTACGTGAATTATTTCTAACTTATCCTGGATTTCGATATGTCATATATTTTAACATATACTTTTTATACGTGTAATTGTTATTCTTTAAATATTATATTTAATATTATACAGTATATAAAATAAATTTTATCTCGAATTCTTGCGAATTATAGATATATTCGCGTTATTTGCACTTTTTGCACTAAACATCTTCGTTTTCTTTCTCTTCGACACGCGAATATATATATTTATCCCATTTTAAGTGCAAAAATTTTTGGAGATTTCAAGCAGCGCGAACAGATCTATTGGGTCATCTAAAAAGTATCCGCGTATTTTTTATCATTAGATGTGCGTTGATGGTCATATATCTAATGACAAAGTACTGCGGATACTTTTTAGATGACCCAATATATAATTTGCATGGAATGAATTCCTTGCAATAGATTTTCGGTCTTATTTCTGAACACACTTGAAACGAACCGATGTGAACGTTGCAGCATACGGGTTTCGCATGCAATTACAGTTGCACAGCCGCATAAATGTATGCTTAAAGAAAATTATGCAATCGTGTTTAACATGCGTCTTTAATAATAGAAATGCGATTAGATAATTTTTTTATGCATCCGTTTATACGTATTGTAAGTTTGCTGAATATATGCCCTTAAAATCGTAGCCAATCACTTTTCAGTGTACCTATTATCTGTAGCAGCTGATTGGCTACTGTACGAATTCTTCGATACAACTTTAAATTTCGATCAATCGATGAATCGTGATAATTCTTCCTGAACATTCTGAGTTGTGGTTATCTTCATTCATTTTCAAGTGTTTCTTGATTCCTTCAGAAACTTGGGGAGTCAACTTCCACGATATCAAAGTATCCTGATAAATAAAAGAAATGTCGATACAGAACTTCTTCAAGCGTTATCTGCCAGTAGTTAAAGCCGACGAGGGAGAGGAAGAGGAATTAGTGGATCCACAGACAGTCCTTCGGGTGACAATCGTTATATAATGTTGTGTCTTTCGAACGCGTGCAAATACCGATTTTTTGAAATATGATCGCATTTGATTAAGTTTAAGCCACGATTATCGACTCTTTTTGTAATTTCACGGTTTGAAGAAAATTTTAACTGAAAGAAAAAGATTCTCAAATGCCGATATTCTGTCTGCTGCTCTTTAACATCAAAATAACAGTTTAATAAAGCCGGAAAGAATATGAACTTTAATAAAATTTCTTTTACACGAATATAATTTTTTTAATGAAGTAAAATAATTGAATTGACTTATAATTTATTTAATTGACTTTAAATTCAAATTGTTATGCACATATATCTATATCAATTATTAATAAAAGAATTGACGTTAAAAACATGTTTATGATAAAATTTTATCACAATCTAATATTATCTTGTACCATTTTAATTTGTATCTAATTTTTCCTTGTGCAGGAGGAATGCAGTCAACTACCGAAATGCGTCAATTTCAAAGAGAAGTTAGACACGTGCAACAATCGTGTTAATTCAAGATCTCATACAGAGGAAACATGTGTAGAGGAGATTTTGGATTATGTCCAATGCGTAGATCATTGCGTCGCGAAGACTCTGTTCAATAAACTCAAATAACTGCACAATATTTCCATAAAAAGCTAAACTTGTTTGCAATGTTAAAGTTAAAAATTTCTCTCAAATGTGTACATATATAATCAAATACTAGCAATAAAAGATTAAATTATTATAGATAGAAATATCTCTTCATGGTTTCTTCTTCATCTGTATTTCAACTCTACGAAATAGTTTTTAACAAATTTGAACAATGTGTATACAATAGAATACATAAAATATGAATGACATAATTATACACAGACTTTCAGTTCAGTTCGTTCTGTTTTTTGTCATATAAAAAAATGTTGGAATGATCTTTTTCTCCATTTGTTTTGTCATAAATATATATATATATATATATTATAGTTGAAGAGAACCAGTACCCAATAATACATCAAAGCATACATTGCACACACGTACTGGTTTGTTCAAGCCAAATTTCAAGATTGGTACATCTTGACCTGAGCATTTGCTGCACAAAATTCGTCCACAATGTCGACTAAAAAAAAGAGAATATTAAATATATATTTAAAAGATTAACACGTTCAATTTTTGTTCTTAAAACAATTCAACAATACCAATGATGCTTGCGCATTGTAAGAGAGAATTTTGTTCCGCACTCTAAGCAGCAATCCTTGTCGGACCACGGTGCTTCTTGTGTTAAAGAATCTAACAGTCTATACAATAACTGTTTTGTCGCTACTTGATAATTAAAGATCGTAATTCCATCTTTATTCATCGAACCTAGGCATGCCCCGGCTTTCACTAGCGTTCTACAAAGATTGCCATTGCCCTTCATATACGCGATCAACAAAGGAGTATTTCCATCCAAATCTGAAATATACAAACTCAATAAGACACATATATGGTGCTTTTCAGCAAGAAACAAGGTGTAACAATCACCGTAACATAATAACTTCATCTTTGTTTAACATTGACAAATAAGAATGTAATTATTCATTTGTGTCTCTTGTTGGAAAACACTCATAATATAGTTTAGCTAAGAGAAATTGTACTGTCTTTCAGAATAATTTTAATTTTTCAAATAATTTTATCGTTGTCTTTTTTGTGTAACCTGCGTTATTAACTGGATATTGCGACATGCATTCTAAGAATAGATCGCATATCGTCGCAGCGTTGTCCCTCGCGCATCTGGCTAGTTCATGTAAAGGATTACGACCCTTGAGATTCACTGCTTCCGCATCTAACGTACATTCAGTCAATAATGTCCGCACCACTGATACATGACCTTCTCTTACAGCTACGTGCAACGCGTTGTCGCCATCCGCGTTTACCGCGTCAAAATTAATATTGTTCTACGCAAACGAGAATTTGTTTGTCGTGAAATATTGTAATTATAGAGATTAAGATTGTTAATTTCGATACATAATATATTAGATAGTTTCTTACTTGCAATAACGCAGAGACAACAGCGGCATGTCCCGCTTTGGCCGCCACGTGCAGAGCGGTGTTCCTATTTGCATCCGTATCGTTGACACGAGCACCCGCCAGAATTAAACTTCGCACCAACATCTCATTCCCCGACACAGCGGCAAGATGTAAGGGTGGCGTTTGTGTAACATCGTGTATTCTCGAATTTACATCTACCTGAAAAGTGACGATCGGCTGCAGATACTGGCTTTATACATAATTAATTTATTACGCTTAAATTAAATACAATACTTGTATAGACAATAAAAATAGAATGCTCTCCATGTCACCCTTCTGTATAGCAGTATGTAAGAAATTTCTGCCTTTATTGTCGTATTGTTCAGCGGCTTTAGGTAATCTCTCTAATATTGCTTGTGCAGCTTTGTTATTGCGAACTGTCAGGGCGGTCGCGAAAGGCGACAATCCTTTCTTATCTCTTTTATTCAGATCTATATTTGGGTGGCACAGCAGAAGAGAAATAATCTGCGAATGCTGATTCTGTATCGCCACATGCACAGGTGTTTTTCCTTCCGCGTCGCGGGCATTCACATCAGCTCCGTGTTCGATGAGCGTTTGAACGACTTGCTCCAGTCCCCATTGACAACACAAATGTAACGGTGTGCACTCATCTCTTGCCTCGTCTCCACCAGCACCGTTTGGGCCGGGTCGTCTTGGAGCATTCAAATCGCATCCACTACAAAACAATAAATCATTATTTAAAAAAAGGTACAACGTTTGAAATTACTTAAATAACTTCTTTTTACAATAAATCGAATTATATCTTCATCATGACAAATTACAAAATATAAGATAGTATCTGTAATGATTTAATAACTTTTTAAAATAAATCTTTGCTTGTTATCCATTCTTCTCAACTAAAAAAAATTTCGCACCTTCTAATCAAGAACTGTGCAATATCTTCTTTGTTATCGTCGATTGCTCTGTGTAACAACGTTTGTTGACAGCTATCAGGGCCTGGACCCCAACAATCTGTGTCCGCTCCATGTTTAACCAAAATTGATGCAGTATCTTCTTGATCCGAATCTAAAGCATCCCATAACGGACATCCTATTGAAGTGTCTACGCCTCGCCTGCAAAGAGCCTCTACCACTTCGCCCAGTCTACAGTGTACGCACAGTTGTAACGGTGTCTCTCCATTGGCTGTTCTGCACGTATCAAAATTAATACAATTAATACAGTTAATAAAATTGAAACTGTAATCGCAAATAGATTTCTGTAAATTTTATTGTATTATCAAACTCACTTTGCGTTCATATCAGCGCCATTTTCTAACAAAAATATCGCTGTAGCTGAATCCTCTTTCAGTATCGCTTGATGCAATAACGTCAGGCCTTCGTCGTTGCGCTCGTTCACGTCAGCTCCAGCTTTTATCAAAGCCAGCACGATGTCTTTACCTTTCTTGAATGGTGTTTTTATAGCCAAACTCAGAGGTGTCTCGTTCGCGTTGTTCTTAATAGTCAACTGCGAATCCAAACTTGTAGCATCCAATAACTCGATGACTATGTCAGTGTACAGATTCGAAATAGCGAAATGAATTGGCGCGTCGCCAGTGGAAAGAGTAACGACATCGGTCGGCAGCCCGTTTTTTAACAGAGCATGAGTCAGATCTTTTAAACCCACTCTGCACGCTTCGTGTAGTATTGTGAAACCTTCGTTGTTAGTTTTCGTTAAATTATTATTACAATATTCCACTAAGAATAACGCTGCCTCTTCTTTGCGTTCTTGCGACAAGATATGAAGCAATGTGTTTCCGGTAACATCATATGTTGGATTCGGTATAGCGCCTTTAGCAAGCAATTTCGACGCAAAGTATTCGTTGAAGGGTTCCATCTTCATTGCAAAACACAACGGTGTATCATCTTCATTTGTGATTTGATCTACATCTATATTCTTCGCTTCGAGTAATAGATCGAACAACATCTCGTTTTTCTCCGAGATACAGCTATGAAGTGGAGTCCTGTAAAAAAGCAGGGGATAAAAAATGCTAATAATCTTAATTTGATGTATTTTTAAATGTATTATAAATTCTATTTCAAATTTTATCAGACAATCATTTAGTTTCTACATTATTTGAAGTGTAATATGAAGGCTCAGACACAATAAAAGGAATAAAATTTCAATCTATCAAAAGCTGTGCAGTTGAAATCTGTTATTTCTTGTTTCTTATTTAATAATTAATTTTCATTGTGTCTGAATTCTTTTATTAATTAAGAGTTAAAAATTTTTAAGCAGAAAGCTGATAGAAAATACAAATTTACCATCCTCTGTGGTCTTGTAAGTTCGGATCAATTCCCGTTTGGAGTAATCTCGTTCCAACCGCCAACATGTTTTCCGTATTGTGTTTTGCTACTAGATGCAAAGCAGTGCAGCCTTCCAGTTGCTTAAGATCTGCCGCATTCTTCGCACTCTCGTTAATTTTCACAGCTTCACATAATTTTGATACGCTGCCATTGTTCTCCAGCTGCTCAATTATGAATTCGGATGAGTAGGAGTCTCCCTTCAAGATAGCTGAATGAAGGAGAGAAAGACCTCTCGCGTCTTTCGCATTTAAATCCGCTCCGTGCTCGACCAGGGTGCGTGCCAGAGATGGCTGGCGAGTTTTCAAGGCAACTTCTAGAGCCATTTCTCCTTTGTGATCCACAACATTGACAGCCTTCGGAAGCTGACATAAATGATCTCAACGTTAGCGTCAAAAGGCAAAAGATATTAAAAAATTCATCACTTTTATTTTGTTTAAAACTGATTTAAAGATCTACGTAACAAGACGCATAATTTTAAAGCTTGCAAAGAGCATTTATGTTATTAATCTTATACATAGTAATAAAACATCTTATTACAACAGTAATAAACATTATTAAAAACAATATAATAATTATTTAAATAAACATTTAAATTTCGAATGAACGTATATTTAAAGTACCATTTCAAATTAATATTTTAGTTTTTAAATAAATGTCAAGTTATAATGACAACAGTTGTAGAAGAAGCTGAGGTTTGAGAGCCACTGCTATCAGCGCGTGCACGCGTGTGTGTGTTCACGCGTTGGAATGACACGTACAGTATCGGGTCAGCGCGAAAAAGTGGAGGAAGTATGGAGATTATTTTCTGATATACATGGAAGACCGAGGGAGTATTAAAGCCACCGCCAAGGCGGATGACGTGGTCTTCGCGAATCGCGGTACGTCCAACCGACCGCAATCGGCCGTCGACCAGTCGTTGTTCCACGCGTTTCTGATGCATTTTCGCACGAGGTGGATCCACGATACCGTGGTGCGTGTCGCGGAATAAGACATTATGATACGTTATGCAAACAACGAAACTCTGTGATAGATGGGCGCCGCTTGTTCGCCGCTCTATTTGACGGTGAACGTCGATTAGTGCGTGTTAATTAAGAAGATAATGAGAGATCGAAAAGTTTCGATTTGGAAACTTCACGCGAATACGAAGGACCACCCAACGGTGAAATCTAGCGCTTTCCAACGAATCTCAAACGAGAAATTCGTCAACAATTAAAAAAGCGATTATTTGTAATCGTTCAAATCTTTTATAATTCTATGCATAACAAGGTTATTTAGGCGAAACATATGGATGATATTTTTTATTTTAATAATGGTTGGTAAAATAATCTTGGAGAGAAAAGAATATAAAAATCTCATGCTAAACGTTAATATAAATATTATTTCAGATTCATCGTTATTATTGAAATAAGGTGATCAAGTAAAATACTTCATTACTGATTTAAGTAATAATTACTCCTTGACAATACTCCTTGACGAATGATATCGCTAATAAAATGTATAACTTAAAGCCAAGTCTACAGCCAAGTCTTATAATATTATATATCAGTATTTTCTATATATTGCGTATGTTTCTTTTTGTATTACCAATATATTACCAATATATTTGAAAAATATTGCAAATGAGAACATGAAATTAATTCTTGAAATTTATAGACGTTTCACAAGTAGAGGCAGAAGGTATTTCATGTTTCAAGTGTCTCATGACATTCACAAACCCGGATGACACAGATCTGCTTTGTTCTCATTTCGATGGGAGTGCCAAATTTCAAGTGTTCTGTCCAACCTCGACGCTTTGTATGAAAAGAACCGTTCAGTATAAGTCTAAAAGTAGGTAGTTAAGTCTCACAAGTGTTGTTGTCTAAGTGATAGGTAGACGTTTATTTATTTACGAATTTCTTCTTTCAGCATCTGTAGTGACCACTGTTCAACGAGATTGCGCGCCACAGAAATATACTTCTCACACTTACAACGATGCCGATAAGCAGTGGTATAAAAAGGAAGAGGTCATAACATCCGCTTACGACGAGGGTTGCTTTATTGGAGAACACAGAGGCGCGCCTACTGGCCCACCTGAATACTGCTTTTGTAGTTTTCATCTGTGCAATTCATCTCCTTCGCAAATTGGAATGTTTAACAAAATATATGGGGCAATATTAACGATGTTAATTATGAGATTGTTATAAAATTGTTTGTAGCACGTAACGTATTACTTAAAAGAAAGTGCAATTGTACGAGTTCGTGCATATGGTAAGTATCAGTCTCTGCTGTTAAATACGGAAGTGCAGAAATCATAACAAATTGCAAATGTTATATACATAAATACAAAAATATTGAGGCCTATCCAATATGAATGACCACACAAAGCTGTCTAGCTACTTATTTTTTTGTTATTAAAATTATTACATTAAATAGTTTATTTTTAATTTTGTAATTTGTAAATTTCTATTTCTATATTTATAATTTTGGCATAATATATAATATGAAAAAAAAGATTGAATGAAAAGAAAAATCTTTCCTATTTTAAATTATTATCCAATTATTATCTTGTTAAGATAATAATTGAAACATTTTCTATATTTATAAAAAGTATTACAAATACACATTAAAGTATATTTATAAAAAATATTACAAATATACATTAAAGTATAAAAAATCTATTCATTGCTAATATTTGTGTAAATTTGATGGCTGAAATGATCGAAAAAGTTTATCATAGTTTTTAATAAATATGATTGAATATAAGAAATTAACGAAGATTCTTTGGAGTGATCTAATAATTTTAACATTCACTGCCAAAAACTATTAAGAAAAAATTATCATTTATCTCAAATGTTCTTAAACAAAGCGTATTTTGTACACGTATAAGTACTTAATTAACATTTAAACTCGAGCTGTGAACATGTAAGTAAATTGTAATAATACAACATTTAAGATATTCAATAATGAACAAATTATAATATTAAATCCTTATATATTTTAGTGGTACAATATTTTCATATTACGTTCATATATATTTTTTTATGAATTATGCAAATAATTATGTATTGCAATTTAAATTACTTCAATAAAATTTACTTCAATAAATATGTCACGTTTGGCTTTTCACAAAAGGAAGAAAAAACTTACCTCAGCGTTATGTTCCACCAAGTACAGAAACACGACATCTTCACGCATCAAACGTACCGCTGCATGCAAAGGATATTTGCTCTTTGTTTGTAGTAATTTATACAGTAAAGAACCAGGCATTTCCTTGAAGTCCTCGCCGGTCAGATCTTCCTGTAATATATATATAGGCATTTTAGGTATAAAATTAATATTGTTACTTTGATAATGTCAATCTTACCCAATGCGCTGAAATTAAGGAACTGCAATGCTCCTTCAATTTTAGAGTACCCAGTTCCTCAGCGGCTGAGTACAATCCCACGCAATTCTTCAATTCCACTGTCCCAATCAGATATCTTTCGCATTGATCTACTAGATCGGACAATTGGAAACCCGCCGCTGCTTTCATCAGATCTAACGTTAAGTGTTCCTGGGATATTTTGCCTGTATAAATCCATTTCAGTAGCACTAATGCAACAGCACTATTTAAACTGCTCCAATCTGGAAACATTTGTAATAAACAATTGTATTTGAACACAACAATTGTATTAAAGTAAGATTAAGAACCAATCTAATTGTATTAAATAAAAATAAAACATAAATTAAAGTATTAAAGTAAAAATAAGATATAAACAAATTAGTTGCAAGTATATCTAACCTAAAATAGTCTTTTCCACAAGGGCTGCATCGCTGAAGAAATCAGATCTGGCAGACAATACGAATTTATGCGCCGGTATCTCTTGGTCGATCAGTTTTATACTTATATCACTGAAAACAAACAGTTAAAAAAATAGACTTATTAATATCTTACATTATTATTGTTGCAAGATACCTGAAATTTCAGGTTATACATGTAAGGATACCTATAACGATGTTGACAGTACAAGGATGCGACCGTCGCCAGAAGCCTGGCGACGAATCCGCCCTCCTGCTTCTCAGCCGTGGCGACGGCGTACTCTCGTTGGAGTTCCGCATTCGCGTTGTATAAATTGACATACTGCTCTCGCAGCAGGGTCAGATGTTGTTGCCACTTCTGCGCCTCCGTGGAATCCTCTGAAATGATCAGCGGTCGTGCGAGGACGCGTAAACTTCGCGAAAATACTGAATAACTTACCCATGTTCGAAAGAGGAAAAAGAATCAGAAACCGTTACGTCCGGCGTTTCGGGCTCAATGTAATCCGACGCAATCGCTCGTAGCGCGGGCCCGCCGCGCATTAACGCACGTTCATTTATACCCTTAGTACCGCCCGTCGAATCACCTGGTGAGAGAGGAAAAGGAAAAAAAAGAGGAGATAAAGAAAACCGGCAGACGTGAGACGGCGCTGCCAAGAGGAGGAGATTCCAAGGGGAAGATCGTCGGGACCAACCGGGATCCTCGGGAGAACGTAGAACGCTGCCGCGGCACCCCTAGGCATCGCGCACTTATCGCACATGTATCACATCACACACACGCCCACGACGTCATTATGGAATCTGTCAACGCGCGCGCACGCATCACGTCAATGCACGCACACGTGCACGACGAATGCACCGAATGCACCGAATGCACGAAGAACGGACAAATCCAGCAAACGAGAATGGATTAAAATGGATTGAAATTTTTTTCTATCCGAATGTGTATTTTAAATAGCGAATACTTTTTTTCGATTTAATTGGATTTAGTTGGATTCAATTGGATTCAATTGGATGCAATTGGATGCAATTGGATTGAAAAACTACATTTCTTATTCAAAATTTTGAATTGAACACTATGTGTTGTTGTGCACAGAAAGAGCTAATATTATTTTTAGATTAAAAAGCATATAGATATGCTCCATGCAATTTCTATAAATAGTATAAATGAATAAAAATGCATTCAGGATTGAAAAGCATTCTTTTTAACATTCGTGAATCAAACTGAAAATCTGAAAATCTGAATCCATTTCAATTCATTTTAATCCATTCTCGTTTGCTGGGAAGAGAGACGATTGCAATTGATCGTTTCTTTCTTCTTCTTAACAATGAATTTTTTCCAAGAATTTTTACAAAGTGTCTGCTTATTCTTTCAAGAATAAATAATAGAATGTGATGCAATAGAAATTGCGTCGCTCGTTATGATCTCAGCAAATGAGAATGGATTGAAATGAATTGAAATGGATTCAGATTTTCAGAAATATTGATTCACGAATGTTAAAATGAATGCTTTTCAATCAATGAATGTTTTATTCATCAATGAAATTTTATTCATTTATAGGAATTGCATGGAGCATATCTCTATGCCTTTCAATCTAAAAATAATATTAGCTTTTTCTGTGCATTGTAAATACTATTCAATTCAAAATTTTGAATAGGAAATGTTTTTCAATCCAATTGCATCCAATTGAATCCAATTGAATCCAATTAAATCCAAAAAAAGTATTCGCTATTTATATATATATATAAAATACACTATTTAAAATTCGGATAGAAAAAAATTTCAATCTATTTTAATCCATTCTCATTTGCTAGGATGATACGCTACAGAAAAGGGACGATAAAAACAACTGCATTTGGAGGAAGAAGGATAAAAACGTGTAATACAAAGAACGGCAGAGAGAAGTCCAATTATAATTAATAAACTTTAAATTTGAAATAGCGATATATGAGAGATAACAAAGCTAGGCGACCAATGAACGAATACATCTGCATTCATCCACAATGATCTCGATATGAATCGTTTTGCGAGATTGTTAGGGCTGATTTTCACAAGTGAATGGATTTGGAATTGAAATTTAAAAAAATGATCTTCTCCTTTTTTTATTCAGATATCGAAGTTTTTATAAAAGATATTCATTGTAGAAATCAGAATTAACAAGTAACATCGAATACATGATCGACGTCTCGCACAATTTCTGCGAAGTCTGCCTTTTTTTAAAAAGAAGATTAGATACACAATTTAAACATAGAATATCTATGAAATATCTAAGAAATTCTAGAAATTGATATGATATCTTAAAATATATTGTCAATCAGGCCTTAATCTACTCTTTTTCTGTGTGTTTAAAGAAAAACGATCGAATACTTTGAAGAAAATATATAATATAAAGAATAATATAATATTATAATATAAAGATTCTTACGATTTGTTATTATAGTAACAAAAATTATTATTGCTCGTTAAATCATTTACTTAATTTTCTATTGATATCTGTCAAAAGAAACTGATACTTTTATTCACAAGCATTCAGTCAATATCTTAAATTAACAACCTTATTATTATCACATAATCTTATCGTCGTACCATAAAATATTTGCAACAGCTTGATAACATGCGCTTTGTTTTACAATTTAGTTGCGACCATTTGTCATTTAAAACTTAATACTGTCGTTTACACTAAAAGCTTTCCACTTTCCGCTACCTCTTTGGGTTGAGCGTTCTGTACAGGATTTTTCGAATATAAAAGCACAGCAACACTCACCATAATTATAGAGACGATGGTGTTCGTGCTAACGGGTATGCTAAACAAAATCCAACAAAGCATTGCTGTAAAAATTAATTCTACCGCGCTGGCAAAGGTCTTCAGTATAGAATTTAAGGTTTTTAAAAAGAAGCTCGTTATTATCCCGACGAGAGAATTGTTTAACATAATTAAAATTACTTTCGGTTGCAGGAACGTACCGATCTCAACGTTACTCAATGTTTCGCTGATGTCGTTCGTGAATACACTTAACAGGACAATTACTACAATGTTGCAGAAAATACTGTCGATATACATAAATACGTTCTGTATAAAAATGTCAATGTCCGCGCCCTGCCGTTTCAGTAAATACTCGTTATATACACCAGCCAAGCAGGAGCACGTCGTCTGTAAGACAAGTTTTTTTGTTTTTCAAAAAACTTAATTGTGCCTTCATTTATACAGGTATATAATAAATGACTCACTTGTACAAGAATTAGAAGTAGAAAAATATCTACATGGAATTCTGTGCCAAGGACGTGGGTATCAAAGTGCTTTATCATACAGCCGACTGTCAAGATCACTAGGGAAAACCATTGCGTTGCGGATAACTTTTTGTTAAAAATGACCTAGAAGAAATCAGAATTATTACGTCATCCGTTCAACGTTATTCTTTTATGTATGTAGAAAATAATGGTTAAATATTTATGTCTTTAGACATATTTCAAGACAGTTTTGAGTAATGCCTCAAGATGCTGATTTATCATTTTACGATAGGTTAAATACAAGAATCGACTATGAATACCAATGTCATCGATATACCTGGAAAATGATTCCCGTAAGTACAACGCGGAGTTGCAACAGAATGTAATAAGTCGTGGGGTCGAACCTAGCCAAATTGACAAATGCTAGATTGTTGTACAGGCAGTACAAAAGTGCAGGTATCATATATAGCAGAAGCACTGAAAACAGATAGAAGTTTTAGTACACTGAATCTTGAGCATATGATATTTGTTAAGTTTCTTTATCTCTGTTTTTCTTCTTACCCTTTTTATTTTTCTTTGTCTCCTGGAGAAGCGTTAGGATACTATTGCTGAAAATTAAGATGAATTAATGCTGATAGTAGGAAAATCGACCCACATTGACCAGCTGTATACAAATTATGAATTGTTTTACTTACTCTTTGCAATAAAGTGTTGTAGATATGACCAATTTTAGAACTTCTGTCATCAACACAACTGCCACAATATTATATTCATAGCGGCCGCTTCTTTGAGACCATGTTACAAGAATACCTGTAGATTGTTGCAATTTAATATCATATTTTCATGACGACTTACATTTAATTAATCAAATTTATATTGTAATATATTAATTTGTATTTTGTTGCTTATAATAAGGATGAAAATTATTTACGGAACATGTGATCAACGTACCTTGATTTATAAAGAGAGCTATGTAGGAGATGAAAATAACAGGACTCCACCTTCCTGGAAATAATTCACTCCAGTTTATTCCTCCCATACTTTGACTTTTCTTAGCTGTTTCAGCTTGAACAATTTCGGTACATCATGTTTGACAGTCATTCCTTCCGTAGTTTTTGTACGCACGTCAGCGCACACTGGCAACCGGATACTGATTGATACCACTACACATATCAACACACTTTGTGCACGTGTATGTGTATAAACATATATACGCTACGCCATGCTCTGCTCTCGTCAACCGCGTGAATTCTATTACTATATATATTTATCTGAATCTCGCGCGCGAAGATGCATTTATTGCTCCAAAACGATAGAATTATGTAATTAAAAACATGAATACCATTTAACTTGTAGAACCAGTCACCAATTTTTTTTTATCTGTAAACTGGATTTCACGATGTTGCTTTGCTGTACAACTTTCGTCATTGCAAAATTAAAGAAAATCTGAGCGAAGAATTTTTTCAATTCCAAAATTTTTTTACGTTATGTGAAAAACCAGCATCATTTTCTTGAACATTTTTTTTTATAATTTGTCTTTGAGTAAGGATAGAAGGTAATTGGAGTGAAATAATAAATTACTATAAGCGTATCCTACACATACAAGTCGTCGTACAACGCTGAATATAATGTTGATAATAGCATATCAGTAATGATATGACATTAATCTTTAAATGGTTTTAAATTGACTAATATTATTCACAATGTTTTCTAACTGTGCAAGAAAAAAACGTGTGTGTGTGTGTGTGTGTGTTTGTGTATGTGTACAATTTTTCATACATTAATATGTCTATAAATTATACTAAATGATTCATAACTTGATACTATCAATAAGTTTTCAATACACAGGTTTAATTCGATGAAAAAGTTGTTAATGTATAAAGTATTCAGGTATTACTGTTAACTTTTTATTATATATATTATTTCTGTATTATATTACATGGCCTTTTTATATACACATCTATAAACACGTATTTGGGAGTTTTTGAAAATTTCAATATGTTTAATTTCTTAAAAGTTAATTTTCTATTGCTGTTTCTAAAATGTGTAACTTATATACACTTTTTATTTTCACAATCATTCGTTCGGAAGCACATACATGAAAAAGTTTTACCACATACACATGTATGGTATATATTACTTATGATTTAAAAACTATATATATATATATATATATATATATATATGTTGCATATAATTATCAGTGTGATAATATTATCAACAACATATATATTTACATTTTTTTGGATTTCTAATAAATCTTATGATTATATTAGATATTCAAATTGTTTTTTATTTCAATTAATTTAACTGATTTATGTGTATTTATATGTAAATGTATGTAAACATAAAAAAATTCGTATATTCAAGTCATCATATATTACGCAGCTACAAGAAATTTATATTTATTAACAAATTATCGAAATTTTTATAGATTATAACGTGGCAAGTAATGTGCAATATTAATTATTACGACTTATTACACAAATAAATCGCAGATTTAGAAGAAACATTCCTGAAGTAAAACCTTGAAATTTTATTTCTTTGAAAATATTTTATGTCCATAGAAATATCTTATTTCATCCATATTTCGTTTTTTGCTACCAAGGCTATAAAAAAATATAATTTTATGTAAGCACGAAGTTTTGTAAAGAAATAGGAAATGTATTTTATATTTTACTATTACAAAAATTTTATTGGTAGTATAAGCTTATTTTCTTCTATGTTTTCTATAATAAATATTTTTTTCTATAATGTAGAATAGCTAAAACGACTGAAAAATTTGAAGGAGATAATGTAAAAAGTACTGTTTGTTTACAAATATTGCACCTATACATATCCACTTATGTAATTTATAAATAAATTTCTTCCTATGAAAACATATTGCAATATGGCAATCTACAAAATGCAAATGCATACAAACACATAGTAAATATATTAAAATCATGTTAGAGCCAGTTGCCAATTAAAGTAGATAAATATTTTTGCTTGAATACTTATTTTTTCTATACATGAACACAACCAAAGAAATGATTAATAATGTGGAGGCACATATGTATTGGCATCAACTTAGCTTTTTTCTTTATAATTTTTAGCATTTTCTTCTTCCTACAGAATCTTGGTCTAATCAAATAGTCTTAACTAACATTAGTCACTGCGAAACTTTTATGCAAACTATTACAAAACAAAAATTTGAAGGCCTTTGGATATTTTTATTAAAATTCTAATGTTTTTTTTTGTATGGCTAACAATGATTATGTATAAACGTGATTTACAAAGTTGAACGCATTGGTTTTTAGGTCAGTCATACCGTCGTGATATTTAAAAAAGTTGTGTATCTAAATGATGAAACGTCATCCGGTTGACTTAATATAAGTTATATGGACATAAATTTATGTTATTCTCAACACAATTGAGATTCAATTGATTGAGATAAGAGAAATTAACATCAGAAATATTTTTACTCAATTTTCAAATTTATACGTTTTTGTTAATTTTATTGTACACATATCTAGTATATATATTTCTATATTTATTTAAATCAGCGTTTTTCAACCTTTTTCAATTTACGGCATATTAAATAATTTCTCAAGATGTATCATTACGCGCATACGTTTTAATGCTTAGCATAGGTCTTTTATCAGATATTGCTAACATGGTTTTTACTTTTCACTCTATTCATTGTTTCATTTATTTCTAAATTTGGATATCTATAAATTTATTTCTAAAATTGAATATCTATAAATTTTTCGCTTTTATTTTTTTTTAAATTATCACTTAAAAAATATGATATATTGAAAAACTCTGATTTAAATGACTATATTTCATATACAAAAAGTAAATAATTATTTCAATAAATAATAATTTGTTTATAAGATAAAATGTTTTAAGAAAACTGTTTGTCACAAATTGAACTTGATAACATCTGTACATTAGCTTGAAATTATTCTATAAAATACCCATGTGTCCATAATATTAGTCTGACGTATTTAATTGTCTCATGATCTGTTGCGTGATCAATTTAGTCGCTTCACTCGCGTTAGGTATAAGAAACTTATCCATATCAGAAATAACTGTGTCGTTATATTGCGTCGTACCATATTTAAAAGTTATTAAATCGGCGTGCCGCTTTCTCGACGTTATTTTGACGATACTCGTTAAGGGACGTTTCACAATTACGTGCGCGGCGCCCTTTCGTTCCGGGATTTCTCGCAGTACTATAAGATGACTATCGGTAACCAATAGTTGACTAAAAGAGAAAACAATATACACACATGAATGACTTTACATATACAAAAGAAAATCCTTTTTTCTTGTAAACTCACCTATCACAGAGATCGCCATTAACTTTCACTTCTTGGCATTTAAAGGAATGTAATAACTTGGGATCTTTCATCCATTGTTGTATTGATACTACTTCGATAGGCTCTTCACTTTCATTGTTAGTCATTGTCATATCTAGAAAAGATTAGATTAGTATCTTTAATAAAACAGTTAACGATTACATAAGGATAATTAGGAGAATCCAATTACCTATCTCTTGATCATCATCTATACTAAACACAGGTGCGGTCTTTCTTTGACGTCTAATATAGTCCAAGTCTTTACTATCTCTCTTTTCTGTATTACTATTAACATTTGCTGTAGGATTAACAATATAATCAAATAACTTTCCTTTTACTTCTTGACTCTTTAACTTCATGGCTAATCCGATCTTGCCCAAAAGATCAGAATTATTGTTTTTAACTTTAACAGGGCTTGCTTCGTTCGAATTTTCTTCTAACATATTAGCATTACATACTAAACAATATTGTGAATTATGATCAACAAGACTTGACACCACTTCATCGCCGAAGTATTCATGAATGGCTGAAAACAAAATCATAATTATATGAAAAGAATATAATTTATCTTCGTCAAATTATACTAAAAAATAGAAAATAAATACCTTGATATCCAGAAGTAACCATGCTCACGTAATGTGTATGTTTTTGTAAAAAGGATGCTACTACCATATGCGTGTAGCGATCTTCCTCTTGTCTACCGCTTCCTAGAAAGCAAAGATGTTCTCCACCAGCTTGTGAACCAACAGCTAATGCTTGACGCTGAGCTTGTAGTAAGCCTTGTACCGCTGTAGCAAACGCGGCAGGTTCTTGCAGCATCTAAAAAGATAGAAATATATGTTTGATCTTTCTTTTCTATTAAAATTTATATATAAAGCAATATATAAAAATCACAATTTTAATAAATTTTAAGCTACGTAAACTTAATATATATTTAAAACATTTTTTACTTTTATTTTATTGATAACTTACCAAGTTGCAATCGAGATGAAATGCCGTTGGTAAGTGGCCTGCGTTGTATTGTTCGGCAGGTCTACAATCCACGAGAAAAAATCTAACAGTTTCAACAGTGCTATTAGGTAAAGATGGAGTTTCGATAGCATTCTCTACTAATTCTTGTGCTGATACGGGTAAACATAGTGCGTGAGAGATTAGCTTTTCTTCAGAACTTTCACCAAACATTATGGGATACAAGTCTTGTTTAAAAGATGTTGGTGTTTTCATTGCGTAATACTGTGCCAACGAACAGAAATCGGTTACATCCTCTGCTTCCAAAGCACAGGGCATTATTGCTATTGCATCTATTATACTTTGCTTGTCTTCGTCCTTCATGTTCAAAATTTGCTCTCTATAAAGATGAGAATTACTTTAAACAATGTAATAACAAATATACGATATCTAAATTAATTTAATCAATAATTTAATTAATTTAATCAATATATTTACCTAGCATTTATAACCATAATTAGTGAGAGAAACAGCATGAAAAATGGATCAGCTTGCATAAAGTACAGATCCCACATTGTACAGACAGCTGGTAATGAACAGACACCGGCGAAAAGGGTATTCATCCATACTTTCGTATATTGATCAGGTGATATCCTTTTTGTGTCCAAGAAGGAGCACAGTTCTGGTTCATGATAGAGAAGCAATAACCTCAAGACTGAGCTATATGTTTCACCTCTAAAAAGAATAGTAAACATATTATTATAAAATTTGCAAAATACATATTATTATAAAATTAGTAGAGAATGCTATTGAAACTCCATCTTTACCTAATTATAAATAATTAATTTTACATTAACATCAATAAAAAATATTTATTTAAGTAACAAAAAGATAACAGTAATTATCTTTTACCTTGGAATATAGATATCTCTTATTGCTTCAAAGAGATTATAAGTTGCAGCACGTGGTAATTTTAAAGCTATTAAAGGACCTAATAATTCTAGCCATCCATTTCCTTTTTCATATTGTTTACATTTACTTTTACAATAAAACGTTAGTATAGATTCAAGATCCGAAACTACAGAAACTTTATCTTCATCATCATTCCCAAGTTTTGCTGTAATGTTTAACAGCAGTTGTTAGTAAATATAAATGAGACTACATATGTAGTTTTTCACTTACTCACCGACCAACTGTTGACAGTCATCACGAATTATATTTTGCTCTGGTAAATCATAAACTTCATTAAACTGGCTAAATTGATCACCTCGATCAGTAACATAAAGGCAAGCCAACCAGACATCTGGTCTTAAATTTGTAGGAACCGGTTGGCCTTTACAAATGGCATATATATCAGAAGCAGATGGTGCTTCTGTATCCAACAATGCCGCTTCCAGTTCCAATACCCTAAAATAACAATTAATTTGGAATTAATAAAAATGACAAAAACTGTTATTCGCATTTAAAACTACATAAATTGAGACTACAAGCAAACTTGACTATATCTATTAAAAAATTTCCATCTACAATCTATACAAATGTATTATATTAATTAGCATGTTAATTAGCAAAATATGTTAATTAGCGAAATGATATTACGTAAGTCGCGTAGTTCCGCTAATAAAAAATTTTCTACTGCGCTTCGTCGCAAGCTATATGCATGCAACAATGTAGTTCTCCGTTTTACGACCTTTACATTGTAAAACGTGTCACTGGTCGAAAAAAATTTGACACGTTATCGCGGCGATTGCAAAATTCGGTGTTCTCGCTTTCAATGAGACACGTTATTCTTTGACAAGACAGAGAAACCACGATCACGGCTTACCAGGTGTTCTCGTCCTCCTGTAGGGCCATCGCAACGTTGTTCGAATTAGACAGCGACGTCCCGAGACGAACGCGAGCAAACCGAGATCCGAGTGATCCGACGTCCGTTAAAACGGTTTACGAGTACGCCTTCAGTCGCTCAACATTCCTCGAGAATTTAGTTCGGACGAGAGCAAGGGCTTTCATGTCGCGCGAGCTTTGATTCCGACGGCATGACAGCTGATAAAACGTAGAAATCGTAGGAACGTAGCTGCTGTTGACAGACTGCCGCCATCTTTCCGCGTGGTCCCGCGCATGCGTGGAAAACGCGGCGCGTATCTTAAAAAGGATTTAAAAAAGGATTTTAGTATTATTATTTACGTATTTATTTTATTTTGCTTTATTATTTACTTAATATTTGTTTTTGTATTTTAATGTTATTATGTAATATAATCTGTCATCTCTAATTGCGATGTTTTCTTTCCATGTATTGAGTAAGATTAATTATTCTATTCATGATATGTAAAAAAATCTGTCTTCCACAAAATGTAACAAAATAATATTTCCTCGATAAATTAATATGCAGTGTGAGCTAATCAAAGTCGAAGTCGCTATTCTTTAAAGTTGATTCTTTCACTAAGGGGGCGCTATTGTAAGGAATCATTCAAGTTCAGGCGACCGCCGTGTATCGCGATAATCGTCGGTGCACTTGGTGCCGAGAAAGATCGAGCCGATTGAGGAGGATCGAGCGGACTAAGGAGGATAAGTGAGGACGATCGAGAAGATCATTCCAACGTCTGCAACGTAAACGTGATCGAGTTCGAGGGATAGTGAGAAGTGGCATCCGCATGATCGTTGCTTGGACCACGTGTTCCTTCGTATTCTCGCAGTTCGCGGTCTCTTACGTCGGTGAGAGATTCACGATCTAGTCTCCTCATCGCGATCTCGGTAGTGCCCGGTAGCGCCGGGTCAGCCGGGTGTCACGTCGTGACGGTTTGTGTGCGGCTAATAGATTTCTGATCGAAGAAATGACCGCCTCGAGCGGCGTGGCAGGCAGCAGCCCATTGCCGAAATGGCAGCTCGCCTTGGTGGTCGGAGCACCGGTTGCCCTCGGCCTTGGCTACATGTACTACAGGAACAGGAATAGCAATAACGTTGACAAACCGGAACGTGACAAGTTCAGGAGCGGCGCAGCCAAGGAAAACGGCGCGCCCGCCGACAAGCAGATCTCTATCGACGGCGATTATCCACTCAAAGTGCCTTCTCCCGCGGCTGAATCGGAGGTTAAAACCGCCTGCTTTATCTAGAAGTGTCCGAAAGATTGCGAAAATCCATTTATCCGAAATTTAAAAAAAGAGGATATCTTACGCTTATCAACATCATTGTTGGTTCTGCTTCTTAGTTCCTAAGAAACAGAATAAATTTATATACTATCCATGTATCGTTAACAGCTAGAATTATATCATCAATATGTCAAAATGACATATTATCATGAGTGATAATTTTCAGTAAACAGTATTGTCTGCAAGCTTTATTGAACCTTATGGCAATGAGATTGTAATGTAATATATAGTTTGTACATGATAAATGGATTTTCTTGATCAATCGAGACTTCCAATATATTTATCCATTTGTCAGAACTTTAATATAAACATAGTATCTATAATGGCATTATATATTTTTTTAATTAACATAAAAAAGAAGAAAATACTTTCGTGACTGACCCAAATAAATTCTTTTGTTTTAGACTCTTTTACAAAAGGCACAGAAGTATAAGAATGCAGGAAATGTAGAGTTCAAAACTGGAAAATATGATGAAGCTATTGCTCGGTATAATAAAGCAATCGACATTTGTCCAATAGAAAACATAGAGGACCTCGCAACTTTTTATCAAAATAGAGCAGCTGCTTATGAGCAATTGGTAATAAAATTAATAGTAATATAATAATAAACATGATGTGAAAATTTTACTTCAATTCATTGTTAAAATTTATATAAATTTCACTGTTTACACAATGGTAATTATAATTTATAGAAAAAATATAGTGCTGTAAAGGCAGACTGTACAAAAGCTTTAGAACTAAATCCAAAATATGCCAAAGCTTTGTTACGTCGGGCACGTGCTTTGGAGCAAACAGGGGACTTGGAAGCTGCTTTGGAGGATGTGACTACCGCGTGTATTTATGAAGGATTTTCTAATCAAACTTCCCTTTCAACGGCAGATAAGGTTTTGGAAAAGCTCGGTGAGTCACATACATTAAAAAAGTTACTTGGTATTAAATAAAATGCTGCTACAACTTTTGTAGAATTAGAAATAGGAACAGAGAAGTTTAGACACTGAAAATTATTTTCAGGGAGACAACATGCCCAGGAAAATTTGGCAAACAAAAAATTTGTAATGCCAAGTAAGCATTTTATCAAAACATACATTATATCTTTTCCCAAGGATCCAGTATTTTCTAGACTTGAACATCCAGAAAATATTCCAGAGTAAGTATAAGTAGAAGACTATTTCTGAATTATGGTGTTAACTTTTTAAAAAATGTAATACTTGTTATCAGATTTCTCAAGAAACCATTGCAAGCGGTAAAAAATATGGAGTACGACGATATAATACCGCTATGCACGGAAATCATTAAAAATCCCGAATTTGATATGTTATCCTCATCTAGATTAGAGGTGTTACTATTACGAGCTACATTTTATTTACTTTTGGGTGAGCACGATGCTACAATCAAAGATTTTGAAAATATATTGAACAGCAAAGATGCATCTGATGATGTGAGGATAAATGCCCTGATAAAAAGAGCGGCCTTATACATGCAACTGGATAATCCAGATATGACTTTCAAGGACTTTGAATTAGCTATTAGTATGAATCCAAGTTACAGTGATATCTATCATCATAGAGGACAGGTATTACACATATTGTAATTCAGCATATTTTTCTTTTATATATATATATATATTACCCTGGGTCTATACATTGATTGCAATTTATTGCGACAGCCAATCTGAAATGTTAATTTTTAAATTAACAAGCTTGCGATCGACTTGCGACTAATGCAAAATCAGAATTATAAAATAACATAACAATACTATTTTTTGTCATTTCAGGTAAATTTGCTCATGGGCAGAATAGATGAAGCTAAACGCGATTTTGAAAAGGCTGTTGAATACAATCCAAATTTCGGCATAGCATACGCGCAAAAATGTTACACGGATTATCGTTTTGCAGTGTTCAATAGAGATATAGGATTAGCCGAAGTGGCTGTGAAAGATTTTGAAAGAGCTTTGGAAAAGTATCCAAATCCTCCTGAATGTATATATTGTTATATATCGTATGCTCAGGTATGTACAACTATTTATAATATTTCTTAAGAAAAACAATTGGAATTAAAGAAAAGTGAATTATAAATTGTTATCATTGTGTTGTACACATTTTGGTTCATTGATGGAATTTTCAATTATCGTAGATGATGTCCGAAACTCAACAGTTTGAAAAGGCTGATACTTATTATGCTAAAGCATTAGAGCAAGACCCGGATAATGCAACTGTTTATGTGCACAGAGGCTTACTGCAATTACAATGGAATGGTAATGTTGATAAAACTGTGGAATACATACACAAAGCGTTAGAATTGGATGAGAAATGCGAGCTTGCATATGAATCATTAGGAAGTATTGAAGTACAAAGGTATGTATGGTTTCTAATAATTATTATATATTGAAATTTTCAAAATGAACTAACTATAATCACACATGTGATTTACACAATATATTATTTAAAGAAACTAAAGACATTTGAAAATATTCTAAATTCATGTTTTCTTTCAGAGGAAATATAGAGGAAGCAATAAGATTATTTGACAAGGCTTTAGTATTATGTCGTACATTCATGGAATTGACACACATATACAGCTTGAGAGATGCTGCAAAAGCACAACTTAATATAAAGAATCGATTAGGTATGGACGTCATTCGTTCGTCGTCTCGATTTGTTCCGAATTCCATGTTTTAAATTATGAAGAAAATGAAAAATAAAAAAATCACTGTTATTAAAAAATTAAAATTTTATGTTAGCACATCAATCTTAAACACGATATACGTACAGGGTATCCCAAAAACTGTAATATGCAATTTTTTTATCATATTGTATTATTTTATATTAAAACAGTTTCAATATAATTTAAGTTTATACAACACTTAAAGAATTAACTTTGATATATTGGATCTATTAGCATTTGATCTATAATAAAAAAAAAGTTAGTAATGTAATGCACCAGTTATTGTAGATTATCAAAGCTTTAAAGTATTTGTTAGCAAATGAAGTTTGTAACTATTTAGAATTGCTCAAGTTTTACTTTGTAAGATCATGTGCTTATGCAAATATTAAAATTTGTTGTGTATCATTTAAATAATTTTACGATATCTACAAATCTTATAATTTTTAACGAATGAAATATTTATCAATATTATTTTTACTTACAATACTTTATGAATACCCTATTATTGGAATTTGATAAAAATTATCTTTTTATGCAATTGTTTTTAATCAAGTTGTGTACAAAGTTTATATAATAGAAACTTATACAGAAGCTATTCTATTATTATTCCTTACTTCATCTTGTATACAAAAAATAATATATTAATAAAATAAATATTTATATTTATAATTTAAAATCATAAAAAAATGATGATTTAAAATTTCTAATGCAATTTTGGTATTTTATGAAAGAAATAGAGGAATTATGATCACACGCTAATAATAATAAATTTAAGACTTTAATACAACTTTAATATATTTCAACATTCTTGTATTTATTTAAACATCGTAAAATATGGAAGCCAAAGGATATCTTATAACAAATGCCAACAAACTACTAATAATCTGAAAAATATTAATGTTATATACTTTAAATTATTAAATATATATTTTTTTAAATTACCTGAATTATCAGTAAAATGGACGTAAGTTTTGGTTCTCTCAATGGACCAGTCTTGATCAATATAAAATTAATCAAAGTTAGATTATTGCAAGTCACAAAGCCTTCCGAATCTTCTTCCCATTTTATTAATTTACATTTTCGAAATATCCACATTGATAGCTTCCCTAATAAGATAAAATATAATTCTAAACAATATGTACAATTTTTTTCTTTATAAAAGATAAACTATGCTATCATACCAAGTGTGCCAAGGTCTGATTTGTAGAACACAGTTCTACTAGGCTCCAATTTGTCCATCTTTTCATTGTATCTGCGAATAAAATCATGTTATGAGTAGATCTTTCGATGAGATTTTCTAACATAATTATTTTTTATTTCTGAAACTCACTTTGGTAATCTATGCCTAGGACACGATACAAGATGGAATAGCTGCGGTATGCTATATAGAAAATTGATTATTTGCGGAATGAAAAACAATAAAGTCGTCTTGCTGAAGCGGCCTATGATACCGACGACGGCGAAAGTCATTCCCGACAGATAACAAAACGTGTCGCCTACGAAAACTTGCGATGGATACCTTGAACAAAGCATCATTATTCCTTTACTCCAACGTAACATTTAATAAATTATATAAATTCATACATATTATAAATTAAATATGTACATATTTTATCATTATATATATTTACGCGAACACATTACAGATCGTTGCGCCATTTAAGCGCTATTTTCTCTCACAAATTATGTTTTATATCTTTTTTTTGCGCGTTTTATCTTATTTATTATGCAGACATATTCTTTTTCGTATAAATATAGGAAATCACAAGCATGTGCGAAACACATGCGAGGCATTGCTCCAATAGGAAATTACCAAAGTGAAATTATCGAGCGCCATTGCTCTATAACTGTCAGGGCTACTATGATGACTATAAACGTGGAGCTCGGGAATCGTTTCTAACTGCGAAGAGAGAGCCGCTCCTTTTCCTCGAACTTGGCTAATTCTAGAATTAATGATCCAGTTTCTGACTTATGGGCGGATCCGCCTCGTTCGCAGGACGGATTGCTCATGCATTGCAATGCGGGACGAAGGGGTGACACATAGATACAATTTGACGCCGGCGTAAGACGCGTGCGCTCTGCGAATAGTCACGATCGGCGAGAGTGTGTTCGTCGACGAGTACGACGGGCGGAATCGTCGGCTGCTGCGGCGCTCGGGCGTGGTTTTTCACGTCGTCGCGGTACGCGCCGTTACCCGGCCGGGGGGAGGGAGACAGAAGGTGCACCTGGATCTCGGGGGGATGTCCTTCTCCCCTATTCCCCCCCGTTGCAGCTAGTCAGTCTGAGTCAAGCAACGACTATCGACGAGACTAGAAGTATGCACGGTGTAGTGCGTCGCCGGTCGCCAATCATCTTATAATCGTCGATCGTGTAATTGCCGACGAAACCGGCTTATCCGGCGATCAACAGGCATAGCGAATTAAATGGCACGTTGCGCCGCGGTGACGTCACCATACCGTCATCTGGTGAGATCATCATCGAAGGCGTCGTCGTCGTCGAATCGCATTGTGAGAGACGCTTTATTATGTAATATAGTTGTGGGCAATGACATGCGTGCGGGGCGGAGGCTGCCGGGACGTTTAACTCGCGCGGAATCCAATTGGCGGACGGTATATGTTTCCTGCAATGCAGCGGATCGGCTGTCGGCGATGATGCCACTTAGTTTTTAGCATGACTGAAAAGAATATCGTATGAATGATAAATCAGGGAGATATATACACAGGAAATTTAAGAAACGTCATATCGAGAAATGAGGTCAACGAATCGCGTTCAACTCGAGACGATCTGTAATCCGCGAGTTTCAGGATAAATTTCTTCTTTGATATATATACGTATATATTGTAATATATATAGTATATACGTATGTAATTTATAAATAGAATTCCATCCTGTATTCTAAAACGAGTTGTAGATCGTCTAGAGTGGGTTTTAAGTAGAAATGCACGGTGTAGAATATTGATCTCTTTAACAAAAAAAAATCGAAAATTGATAAAAATATAAATTTAAGTTACTGATTATGTTTTCAGATGATATTCATGAGACTGTAATTTCAACGAAGATGTCTCAGACAGCTAGCAAGATTTCTCTTCGGGAACGTAAGATGAGAAATTGAACTATCTGAGCGCAGGGATCAGTGCCATGCAGGTCCGTCTAGATGGGAAGCTGGCGTTGCTGTATACTCTATTAGTCTTGCAAGTTCTGATTGTTATGATCTATGTCGCCACAACTCCGCCGCCCGAATTAGCTGCATCTACGACTCGTGCATCCGTCAGTTTCGTCAAGTTTGAGGCATCGCAGGTGCTGCGAATTTGTGATTGATCATGTAAACCGACGTATTTATTCGAAATACTTTAGAACTAATTTTTTTTTTAATTGAAGGAACTGCACGTAAATCAGGGCAATCGTAAAAAGTCATCAATCTACCAGACAATCAATGGGGAGGTAGCGTTGAAAGATGTCAAGACGTTTAGGCTGTTTGAAGTATACAATCATACCATATGCTGGAAACATGGAATGGACCAGCGTAAAACGAAAAGCAATGAGCATTTGGAAAGATGTATCTGCAATCAAGGATGGCATGGCTTGGATTGCGGACAACCAGAAGTCGTGTGGAGGGCAATCATGGCGTCGAAGCAGAACGTTAGCCTGAAACATCGCAAAATTGCCAGGCACATTATTCACACCTTTTTTATAAGCGACTACAACTCGGCGATCGCTGAGGTGATAGTGGAGGAACTCTACAACGTAGTGGATCTTTTTGTAATTTGTGATTTCAATAACGCGGAGGATAATTTCCGGCACAAACTGTCCAAAGGACTGTTACAGCGAGAGCAAAAAAAGATTCTGTACATCAATGTGGCGACCAAGTCCCACAAACCATCCCGGACAGTATCGAGATACGTTTGGGATAAAATCAAGACTGTGGTGCAGAATCTAAAGGACGACGACATCTATGTGACAACGGAGCCGGAGCAGATACTGAACTCCAGGGCATTAATGTTCCTCAAAGTTTACGACGGTTGGCCTCAGCCTATCGGATTTAGATTAAGATGGTCAATATACGGCTTCTTTTGGCAGCATCCGCTCAAGACAACGATCACACTCGGCGCATATACTGTCGGTTTGATGCGCAATGCCTATCAATCCAACTCGCTTGTATTGCGACAACAGTTGGACGGAGACACCAGCGAGAGAGATATTTTGGGATTAGTCATAGGAGATTTGAATCATTACGGTGGGTGGTACTGTAATTTGTGCCAGGCGCCCGCAAATATTATTATCGGTCTTCGCAATAAAGTTCAGTCTAAGGAGATTTATATCGAGAAGACTATCGACGTGCCGTTTGTGGAGGACCTAATAGGTAGCGGACTGTGGTTAGACGGTAAAACCAATCTTCTGAGAGTCTCCAAGTCTAGGGATTCCTACTTCGCGCCAGAAACGATTCTCAATAACACGTGGAAGTACGACTGGTTGGTAGAGAATTTTTACGCTAAACTAGATTACTACTGACGTATTGGTCGCACCCGACTGTGATATTAACTCATACTCAATACTCAATGTACACTAATGTAATATTATACTAAATTTATACACTAAAATATTACGTTGACAAAATATAAATGTTAAATGGTTTATACATACAACTTATATGCCTGACAATTTGAAACTCCTCTTATCCAAATATTCCTTTTTTTATGTCATATTATCATAATATAATTATTATTATTAGTAATATTTTAAAATAAAAACACTTTAGTTTAACTTACCAATTAAATTTGAATAATGCGAGAGAAGTTGCTATATAAGGCAGCATAAAATATATTGAAAATTGATGCGCTTTCCATTGACTGCCAAATAATTCGATAATGTTAAAGATGAGAATACTTGTGGCGATAATTAAACTTTGCCCAACCTCTAAACCGTTTATCCCGGCTAATATATTTATAGCGTTTGTACAAAACACTGCTAACATTCCCATATATACATAGTAAAAAATCCATAAATCCAACGAGAAACCAAACCACGATCTTAACGGTTTTGGTACGATGATTATCGTGGAGTTAAAGTTGACATAATAAACCATCAGTAATGGCAAAGATGCTATAGTTGGCAGAAGTAATTTATGCCGCCAACGAAGATTCAAAACATCATCAGCAAAGCCCAAGAGTAGCATGCAACATATGGACAATAATGCAGCCAGAAAATCAACAAACTGTAATAGAAAGCTTATGCTTTACAAATCTACGTATGTAAAATTAGAGAATAATATAGAATATCATATTTTATATCTTATATTTTTAGATTAAATGTAAGTTATATTTCCTATTAAGTTATTGATTAATCTTAGGAAGCTGCTTTCTTTTTAGGAAACGATACAAACATCATTCTATCCTCCTTGGCATTCTGAATAACAAAGATAAAACAATATTTGTGTCAACAACTGTATTTCCTAAAAGAAAAGCAGCTTTAGTTTAATTTTCTATAATCAGAATAGAAAAGAAGGAAATTAGCTACATTTTCTGACTGATATCTGTACTGTACCTCATTATGTGGAAAGTTTACATTCCTAAATAGACAATCAGTAAATGGTACAGGAATAAATAGGAACATTGTTATAAGAAATACACATCCAGTGACAACACCTATCGCCTCTGGTCTGTAAAAATATAGTCGATTGTGTGTCAAGCAATAGGCCTGTTCTTTTTAACTGAACTTTTACACTAGTTTATCTTCTTTCCTCTTCTTTCCTTTTAAAGAGAAAAGGAAGAAAAATGAACTGGTGCAAAAGTTCAGCCTATTAAAGAACAGGCCTATTGCTTACATACAGAATGATCGATAGAAAAATATATAAAAACAATGAATGTTTCATATTCAAATGAGCCTCTGGAAAGGTAAATTGATCAACTCCACGAGATAAAAACCGAAAGGATTATAATTATGTGCTTTAATATTAAAATTAACAAATGTATATCGTAGAGTCAATCAGCTCAGTAAAGATTAAACGGTATTGAGTTCATCCTTACTCACATTTTTCCACTGCACCTCTTACTCATGTCGACACCGTAGAGGTTAGCTTGGACAAACATGGATTTTATCCTCGGAATCAGGTGTACGGTCAAACTGAACGCGCACACGGACATCACCGCGTTGACGTACATCGGGATTGACGACTTCAACATTTCGTCCTCGGTACTCATCGTTGAAACGTTGAATAATGAACGTTCGGACACCGGTCTTAGTTTTTGAGCACTTGCGAGTCAACGACTCACGAAGGCGATAAGCGGCCGTGATAAATGGAAAAATTGACGTCGGCTTTGTATCGACTTCGACGTGTCAACGATATGCCAATAGTGCCATATTAACATAATGCATCAACACTGTACTGATTGAACACATACTGAACATTTATCTCCTGGGCGCCGCCATATGTATGCGTATCGATAATCTGTCTCGATATGTCTCGAAGATCTTCTTTAGGCTAGTCCCGTCTTTTTCGATATATAGCATCCAAATCCCAACTTTCAATGTAACCGCATAAAAAAGTAAATAGAATAATATAAATAAAATGTTAAACTTTGTAGAAAAACTTTGAAAAATTAAAGATGATGCAATACTCGGATCGAGGTAAGAACACGTCCATTTTGGCTACCATAGACACTACGAGACTGTCTCGAAAATCGATAAGTCGCCGAAAATAATAAAAATATTGAAGAAAAATATCGAGGAAAAATAATCAAAATAAATATCGAAATGAAATTTAATATAAATGAATAAAGAATTGTACTTCTTTCTCTCTGAATTTATATATCATTTCTTTTTTTAATTATTATTATTTTATCGCGTTTAATTGTTTTTATTGGTATTCTTCGGTAGAATCTTGCTTCGTTTATTAGATTTTGTTCATAAAACAACATATGTTTATACTGAGTTTAAATGACATATGATATTTTATTTAATATTATTGTTAAAAATTATTTATATTTAAAAAATAATAATTACGATGTATTATTCCTGAATAATGTACTTTTTCATTTTTTTGACCTTTCATCATAAAACGTAAAAAAAAAAAAACATTAGTCATGTCAAGTAGTTGAGCGCTGTGCAGTGCACTACGCGCAGTGTCATCAAGTTTTCATCGTGATCGTGGTCTTGTTACGCATTGTTGCGTTATTCACGAGACAGTGTACGAGATTTCTACCTGTGTCTCACTTGGCACCTTAAGATCCTCGGGCAAGCCGCGTGACGAATTTGCAGTTATTCGGAGCAAACGTGAAATATCTTCGGAACTCGACTCGAGCGCATAACCTCCTCCTCTCAAACGGTCGCCCACAACATGCTCCGCTTTTGATAGCCAAATCGCAAAGTGCATCACGATTAATCGTGAGGCCTAACGTAACCCGTTTAAAGCGCTCAGAATTTCCAGATTTGCTGAGTAAGAGATTTTTTTTCATTATTAGAAAATGTACGCATGATTTA
The DNA here is from genome assembly GCF_000204515.1 of Acromyrmex echinatior. Next base: position 2,927,361 of record NW_011627850.1, read on the forward strand.
GAGTTCGATAATTGGTTCTGTTTTTCAGTCGATGGACTACGAGAAACAAAAGGACGAGGTCACCGCGTTGGAAAGCATTTACACTGAAGAAGAATTCTCGTATCACGAGGAGAACGGCCGGTTTGAATGTACCTTTAAAATATTTATAAATCTGCCAACAAAATGTCATTTGTCATACAAAGATCTGAGACACGAAGTGGACTTGGCACAGGAAGTACAGATATCATATTTACCACCCTTGACATTGCACGTTACACTGCCGGAGAATTATCCATCCATATCAGCACCTACGTTTATGTTATGCTCTTCTTGGTTGTATCCAGTAGTATTGTCTAAGTTATGCAGAAAGCTTGACACATTATGGGAGAACAGCAAGCAGGAGATCTTATTCATTTGGGTAGAGTTTCTCCAGGATAAAACGCTTAGCTATTTAAAGATAAAGGACCGTATAGATATGGATTGCATGTACACATCTTACAAAAGAACAGTGGAAAAATTACAAAGCTCGCAGACAAACAAGGAAGTAAATGAGCCTAACAAGCAATCTAACAGCGAAGTCAACAGAGATAGTGGAGTGTCTAAAAAAACCAGTGTCATCGACAAAAGAGCCATTTTAGACTGTCCGATCGGTAGGAATCCTATTCAGATGTTGATCGATTATAACGAGAAACGAAAACAAATTGAATTCAAAAAGAATTTTTACACGTGTAATATTTGCTTCACCGACAAATCAGGGGAGCATTGCACACAGTTTCTGCCTTGTGCTCATACTTTCTGTAAAGATTGCATTAGAGGTTATTTTGAAGTAAAGATCAAAGATGGAAATGTACAGAATATTTGTTGTCCTGAAGAGAAGTGCAAGTTTGAGGCTACACCCAGCCAAGTAACTATTTCATATACCATATTATGTTAATTATATTGTATTTATATTATATATTCGTATTGCATTCATATTGAATATCCTACTGATTTTATTGTGATAATTGGTTTTATTGCAGGTAAAAGAGTTGGTAAGTTCGGAGTTATTTTCAAAGTACGATTCTTTATTGTTAAGTACTACGTTAGATACTATGATGGATATAGTTTATTGTCCAAGACGACACTGTCAGTATCCAGTCACTCGCGATCCTGATGATAACATGGCGAGATGTCCTGTTTGTCAATATGCATTCTGTATTCGTTGTAAGATGGTTTATCATGGAGTAGAACCCTGCAAAATTAGTTCGGGTATGCGTCTAAATCCTGTGGGTTTGTATTCTACATATGGAGAGGTGAAAGCTATAATGGTGTAAATCACTTAATTATGCTTTCGAGAAACAAAAAATTTTTTTCAACATATTTGCTTCAGTAGATTGCATCAATGACTTCAAGCTAAGTTTGCAAAAATGGCTTACTCCACTCCATATAACACGTTATTCGCTTTTATATCATTTAGTTCCAAACAAAAGTTTTTTTTAGAATTTATATTTTATATTAATATTAATATATATCGTCTGTTGATTTTATTAATAGCTGACAAACAACGATTATTGAATGAATATCAATCAGCCAGCAACGAGAAGAAGGCCGAAATGGAAAAGCATTACGGCAAGAGACAGTTTCAAACGATGTTAGAGAATACAATGTCTGAAAATTGGATTAATGATAATAGTCACAACTGTCCTCATTGTAAAACTGCAATCGAGGTACAAAATCGAATTTGTTTCATAGATATAAGATTTATGCTTATTATTATTATGTTATTGGGTGATTAATATATCCGTTGGCGAATTGTTTCAGAAATCGGATGGCTGTAACAAGATGACTTGTTCACACTGTGGCACGTATTTCTGTTGGCTGTGCGGCACGCGGTTGAATCCCGAGGCGCCTTACTTACATTTTCGAAATCCGGATTCCAAATGTTTCAACATGTTATATCGCGGTATGATACCCGACGAATTGGACGATGATGACGATTTTGATTTTCACGCCGAATATCTGGATTATTATACAGACGAAGAATTTAATTATGATGAAGATTTTGTCTTGGAATACGATGATTGAATTAATGTTGCTAAATTATAAATTAGTTTTTCAAATTTACATAAATCATTGATGTTTTTTTAAACAGTTGATCATGGATAAACATAATTTGATAAAATTTCTCGCTTTTTACGAAATGTATTGTAGTTAATGTTAATTAAATTTAAAGGATCGTGTGAATATTTGTATATGGACGTAACGAGTCTAATCATAAAATTGTAAAAAAATATATAAATTATTTTTCCAATAGTATTATAATTTTTTAAATACTATTACCATTTTTTTTTTTAATAAAAAGTTATACTTTATTTTCGAAAAATAAGAACGCACATATTTTGAATAAACAAACATGTAATGAATGTCTTAAAATTTTTTTAACTTATTTTAGAAAACTTAAGTTAGATAAAAATTTGTTTTGTAACGATGATGATATAATTATGTAATCATTGTGTAAACAAATTTATCTGAACGCTGTACTAAAAGTAACATTATAATAAACAAGTAACAAGTTTAATATTTTTAGTGTGGTCGACAAAAGAAAAAGTTCTGTGATTTAAGACAAGGGCAGTGTATCAAATAGACACAAATTTGCGTGGCAAATGGATTCAGTTACTTTATTTCAAAACACATAAGATATTTTAAAATCAGGAGATAAAAGGGCGAGCAATGATTGCATTTTAATACTCCTCGGCGCCCTCTTCGCCCTCGCCTTCTGCGGAATCCATTCCAACCTCCTCATAATCTTTCTCGAGTGCGGCGAGATCCTCACGTGCCTCAGAGAATTCTCCTTCCTCCATACCCTCGCCAACGTACCAGTGCACGAATGCACGCTTGGCATACATAAGATCGAACTTGTGATCTAAACGGGCCCAGGCCTCCGCGATGGCAGTGGTGTTCGACAACATGCAGACGGCACGCTGAACTTTGGCGAGATCGCCACCGGGTACGACGGTCGGTGGCTGATAGTTGATGCCGACTTTGAAACCGGTGGGGCACCAGTCGACAAATTGAATGGTGCGCTTCGTCTTGATGGTAGCGATTGCCGCGTTGACATCCTTGGGTACGACGTCGCCACGATACAACATACAGCAGGCCATATACTTGCCGTGACGCGGGTCACACTTGACCATCTGATTAGCTGGTTCGAAGCAGGCGTTTGTGATCTCCGAAACGGAGAGTTGCTCATGATAAGCCTTCTCGGCCGAAATAACGGGCGCGTACGTCACCAGCGGGAAGTGGATTCTCGGATAGGGCACCAAGTTGGTCTGGAATTCCGTTAGATCGACGTTCAGGGCACCATCGAACCGCAGAGAGGCTGTGATGGACGATACAATCTGGCCGATCAGGCGATTAAGATTCGTGTAAGTTGGTCTCTCGATATCCAAATTGCGACGACAAATGTCGTAGATCGCCTCATTATCAACCATAAATGCGCAGTCGGAATGCTCAAGAGTAGTGTGCGTTGTCAAGATAGAGTTGTACGGCTCGACCACGGCAGTGGAAACTTGTGGTGCGGGATAAATAGCGAATTCGAGTTTCGACTTCTTGCCATAGTCAACAGACAAACGCTCCATCAACAGAGATGTGAAACCTGAACCGGTGCCACCGCCGAATGAGTGAAAGATAAGGAATCCTTGCAGGCCGGTACATTGGTCTGCGAGCTTGCGAATGCGGTCCAGCACGAGATCAACGATCTCCTTGCCAATCGTGTAATGACCGCGAGCGTAGTTATTTGCAGCATCCTCCTTGCCAGTGATCAGTTGTTCCGGATGGAAGAGCTGACGGTAAGTTCCAGTGCGAACCTCATCTGTACATAGAAACATTCAAGTAAGTAAAATTTGTTAGGTATCACTGTCAAAGAGTAAAGACTAAATATACATACCGACTACAGTAGGTTCCAAATCAATAAAGACAGCTCTGGGTACATGCTTGCCGGCACCAGTCTCGCTGAAGAAGGTGTTGAAACTGTCGTCTCCACCTCCAATAGTCTTGTCAGACGGCATCTGACCGTCCGGCTGAATGCCATGTTCCAGGCAGTACAGCTCCCAGCAAGCATTACCAATCTGTACACCAGCTTGTCCAACGTGGATTGAGATGCACTCACGCTAAATGAATTAAAAGAACATTAATATCACATCTCATCGTATCATGCCGAGGCTTTTATAAAACAGTGACAAATGACTAATATTGGAGCTTCCTAGCAAGAGATACAGATTGATACAAGAGTCATTGAATGTTTTACATTTGATGATAAGTTGACACAAACATCGTTCTATCTTTCTTAACATTCCATGGCATTAGAGAGACGCTATTTATATTATTATTTTATATTTGTTCCAAATATAATGAATGATAAAGATGGAACGACATATACAAATATCACCTCTCTAAACACATTGTAACAAAGACAATATTTGTGTAGATTTGTATCTAAATGTTAAGTGCCTTTTATCTCTGGATGCATTCAAAGATATGATTTGACCGTATTTATTGTTTTACATCTAATGAATGATAAAGAATGAAGTCCACTTGGCATTATAAATACTTCAAAGGTATTTGTTTGGTTGATTAATCGAAAGAAAAAAATTTACTAATTAACCGATTACAAAATCGAAATATTTGTAGCATCAAATAAACTCGTAGATCTAAAAATAGCCTAAAAATAGCATTAGCGTTGAAAGCGCCATCATGGAATGTAACTTCTCACTCAATATCAAAGACAGAATGAGAATGTTCAAAGAATATGTTCCATTATATGTACAATATATTTATTGTGAGTACTGTAATATATATGTCGTGTATTATAGAGTTTTAATATTTGCAAAATACTAAAACATAACAGAATGTGCAGCTAGCTCGCTTATCGAGCAATTGAAGATGATTAATTCTTTTAATGTAAATCTGGACTACATTACAAAAAAACTTTTACTTGATATATAGGACATGTAACGTACGTTATATCGAGTAAAATATTTCACAAAAAGGATATCTCCGATCGCTTGGCGAACGGATCAAATATAGCTAATAATTCGTATCAACTCGTTTCTTGCTAGAAATTTCCAATGATGAACATAAGGGAAAGCGTCATATTGATTTTCTGAAATGACTCATCGAAGTCAATGGCTTTGCTCGTAGAATATGCTTCAATACTTGGATTTATAACGGAGACAATTTTCTCTTAGAGTAGAAGAGAGTAACAATAGCAAGAATTAAACGGGTACACGATAGGAATCTTCGCAATTTTAAGGCGGGGTGGCGCAATCTAAATTTAGCAAACGCCACGACCGGCCGGCGTTTAATCGTTACAAAATGGCCGTCGTCTTTGACGAGAATGGGCGACGCCGACATGACAAAAGCCGCGATCGTGCTCGCAGAAGGAAAAATTCGACAATTCAGTGACTTACCATTTTGTATTATGGATTGTTCGTTGTCCTCTTAGAAAATAGAACAGGATATAGCCACCACGGGGCGATCGATAGTTGGCGAAAGCAAGTAATGGAGCTTTTGCTAACAACTATACGACGTACGATCGGCGACCAGCGACTATTGGGCGTGCGGCGCCTACTACGCGCAATTTATACCCGCTGGAATCGACCGTTCCAGCGCGCGCTGATTGGTCGGCGATGACGTCATGCAGCGCGATGATTGGCCAGCTGCTGGACCGCAGCACTCATCACGCCCGATCGCAATTTCTCCACCGCGGAATAATGTAGTCCGTTGACGCTCATTCGAATTATTATTCCTCATTAAAAATCAACTCTCGTCTCCTTCTGGATCTCAAGATCGTAATTTAAAGAACATAATCGCATGATCTATTTTTGAAAATAACGAATTCTCTGTAAAATTTCGACGGAGTTGTTTCGCTGTCACTAGGCAGGACATGTACATAACGGACGTTGTCTCAATTGCACCATATATGGGCCGTATCTTTTTCATAGCCAGCCGAATCATTTCTCTCTGATCATTTCTTTTTTTAGCAGGACAGAGACCCGCCCACGAAGCATCGGACGAAGGCAAGAACGATGATCGAACGGATGTCTCGCCGGACGAATCGATTCTTTACCGCATAATTCCGCAATTCCTCGCGCTAGATAATTCGTTGTTTCGATATCTAGATAGTGCGTCATGCGAACGTATATACATTTCATGATCTGATTCCTCTTTAAGTTTTTGCTGGAATGAGCTCGAATGAACTCTCGAGCTCCGTGCCGGTAATAACCGTGCTGTATGATATAAATACAGTTATATTGCTTTTATACTAGGATAACTCGACCAGAATCGACGAAGAAGTAGCTAAAAAATCTAATATATCTTCAGCTGACATTGACTTTATTATATTATGACTTTCAGTCACGATACGATGAAATAATTAGTGAATTACACGAAATGAAAAAATGGTAAAATTCAGAGGAAAAATGAAAGAATTTTATTATCGTTATATCGAATATAATTAATTTTAATAATGGATTTTCTACAATATTTTTGAACAGTTTATTTGCTTTTTCAAAAACAAAAAATTTAGATGGTCTCTTTCTAGCAATAAATCTCTCCTTTAAAATCCGTGTTTCACGACACGCAATGTTCTTATCATTTAATTAATTTCTTTGTAATTTTCTAATTGGACATTTTTAATTATAAGAAAAGCTAGAGATAATTATCGTAATGTGCAAAGTAAATTAGAAATTGGAGGTAAAAAAAGAATAAATTTATTTTATGCCAGAATTGTTATATATATATAAATTTTTTGGACGAATTAAATGTTACAGATTAAATATTAATTTATTGTCAAATTATTCTTTTTGTAATAATATTACTTCTTTCGTACAACGACAATTTAATGATTTGACATTTTTGTGTTGGCTATATATTTATAAAAAACAATAATTATATTAGGATTCTCGAATTTTAAACAATACAAAAAGATAAATATAATAGACTAATAAGAGTCAGCAACGATAAACGATGCAATTATTTAGTGAATAATCAATACTCAGATATTGGATTGATGTCTTCTTTATTTTATTAGGTCATTTAAAAAGTATCCGCGATTTTTTGTTCAATTTTTGAATGAAAAAACCGCGGATACTTTTTAAATGACCCAATATATTGCAATCTGAGTATTGATTGTTCACTAAATAATTGCGCTGTTTATCGTTGCTGACTCTCATTAGCCTATTATATTTATCTTTTTGTATTGTCTATATACAATATTTATGTATATATATATGGTTCACAATTATGGTCAACGCGATGCTGCAAACGCTTTGAAATATTTTTTAACTGGTCAGTTTGTAAAATTCTTTCTTCTAATTGGTCCATCAAATGCTTCAAAGCATTTGTAGCGAGACTTTCACTATAGCCTATATGATGTGGCAGATGTGTTTCCCGTTGAGTGTATTAAATGTATATATATATGTATGATATACACATGCAAGCGGAAGCCGTTATAATACTTCTTTTTGATGAGATTGAGAACGCAGTAATGCGATACTAGCGAACATTAAACTCGTATCAAATTACATATTGGAAATTGAAGTTTGCGAATTAAAAATTAAATTTTAATTAAATTTTTTAATCAAAAAACTAATCAGAAAACTAGCTGTTTGTTTCAATTGATTAAATTTTAATTTTCAATTTACCATTTTTGATTTTTTATGACAAACATATTCCAAAATTGGACAAAATTCAGCAACGATTGCTCAACACTGTATTGAACGTTTTTAGAAACATTTCTTTTTTTTAGGCCTGTTTTTTTCGGCTGAACTTTTGGAGTTCATCTTTCTTCTTCTTCTTTCCTTCTAAAAAGAAAAGGAAGAAAGATGAACTGGTATAAAAGTTTAGCTAAAAAAAACAAGTCTTTTTTATAATTCAAAACAAAAATTTGAGCGCCATCTCTTTTTTTTATTGCGATGTATTTTTAGACAGTTGACTGTTTTTCAGTCGGTAGTGTCGGTATGGACGGAGCAAACAAATGTTAGGTTAGGTTAATTTCATATTTGACGTATGCGTGTTTGCTCGTGCATGTGTATACAATATTGATAATTAAATTTAATCACATTGTCTCGTGATAATATCAATTTCTAATTTTTCAAAGTCAATGTCATTATAAAACCAAGGCGAATGAGATAAAAATAAACTTAATCGATGCAAAAATGCAAGCAGAAGTAAATAGTATATTGGAGGAGTCACTGCAAAAAGCTAGAGAATACGACAGGATTGGAAATGTTGGGAAAGCTTTTGCATATTACATTATCTTTGCAAAACTGTCTGCAAGGAGATCAGAAATTGAAGAAACGTTTACAGATGTTCTGTGTAAGACATTTGTATAATCTGTATTTATATCTAAATATCAGAGAAACATATATTTTTATATAATAATATATAATAATATTTACTTTTCAGGTGAATGGGGAATGCAGTTAGCAAATGATAACAAATTTTCAGATATTGTAAACTCCTACAAATTTTCCTTAAATATTTATCCAAACAATCCTCGTATGCTAAATAATTTTGCAGCACACTTGTTGAGGTAATCTATACACTATATAATGCATATACTAATTTTTCAATTACTTTTACAATAAATTCTTTTCATTATTATTCCTGATCTAAAAAAAAGACTCATAGAATGCTGCATATACTTGTTAAAGGAATAACCATCCCATAAGGGCAATAGAATATTTAAAAAGAGCTTTGAAAGTTGATGTTAACTTTCTACCGGCAGAGCGAAACTTGCAAAATGCATATAGTATGGCAGTGGATAGGTGGCATTTCACAATGCTCAATGACAAGCAGAGAAACAATGCTTTTGAACGAGCCATACGTAAGAGAGTCAATCAGGGGTATGATACAGTTTTGGATGTAGGGACTGGTACAGGTCTTTTGAGTCTATACGCAAAAGATGCTGGAGCCAAAAAAGTTTATGCATGTGAATGCTCTGAAGCAATGACACTGATTGCGAAAGAAGTATTTGAATCTAACAATGCAGCTGACATAAAATTAATCTCAAAACTGTCGTTCGATCTTAAAGTACCTATGGATATTTCAGAAAGGTTTGTGTGTGTATATGCATGTGTATAATACAGTATATATACTTATATACCCTTTAAAAATTATTTGCATTAATTAATTTGTTACAATATTATGCACTGATTAATATTAAAACCATTACCTATAATTCTAGAGTAAAATTAATAGTGACTGAAACATTTGATGCTGGCTTATTTGGAGAGCTTGTAATACCATCTATGATTAACGTACACATGAATATTTTAGATTTAAATGGTATGGTAATACCTATGGGCGCGACGGTTTACACAGCAATTATTGAATGTGAATATATTAGATACAGATCGTCAGTGGTTTTTGACAAGATAAAAGAGAACTGTCCTTTAAATTTTAATAATGTGTCTATACTATCAGACGACGAATATTATGATACAGAAAACTTGGAGAAAGTTCAAATGAATTACATTACAGAGCCACAGTTGCTTTTTAATGTGAATTTTAATAGTCTACTAGAATTGTATGAATTCTGTAAAGATGGAATAAAGCAGATGCTACAAACAAAATGTAGATATGATGGTATCATAGATGGTTTAATCACTTGGTTCAAGTTACATCTTGACGAGGAAATCACACTGGATTCTTCGGATGGGAAATCTTGTTGGCAATTTGCTGTTTTCCCAACGGTGCCAACTGTATGTCATGAAGGTGATGTATTGACGATAAAAGCGGAAACTTTGAAGAGCAAACTGAAATGTTCTTATAGTACGAATAATGAACGTTATAGTGAAAATTGTACAACTTTGTATCATTTGCCAAAAGAAGTCATTGCCTTCCTAAATGATTTCAATTATGTCAAATTGCTCACAGAAATTGGTAGATCTCAAAAGAATAGAAAAATGAAATATATTTTGGATACTTCGCCTTTTCCAATTTACGGGTTGACACTTTTAAAGGAATGTAAAGATAGTGAAATTTTATATTATAAAACTGACAATCCAATGCTACGTGTTCTAATTGAACAAGTAGCTCGTGATAGCGAGGTGCAAGACAAAGTACATATGATATCAAGTTATGAGGAAATTCCATATTCTCTAGATTCCATATTTGTTTACAATTTTGATATTAAAGGTGAATTAAGAGATGACCAAGATAGTTGTTATCAAATTTCCAGGTATTATATTGTATATAATATTTACATATGTTTTATATAATTATGAAATATTAAAATTTGTTATCATCTATTATCTTAGGAACTTGCTTAAAACAAATGGTGTATTATTGCCAGAAAAGATTTTTCTTATGGGACAGTTAGTATACTCAGAAGATTTACCAAATATGGTTTATGTACAAAATATAAATCTCCAAAGATCGTCTTCATTTAACACTTCTACTGATATGGTACAACGATACACAGTATTTAATCATGTAATTTATATTTAAATAAAAGACATATTTTATGAAAAAGAATGATTAAAAATAAAATTTTGCAGAACTTATTTGTCTAAAATGACAGTAAAATAAATGAATATATTTTTCTTTTTAGAGTTCAGACAGCGAAGATGATCTACATGTGCGGGATAATATAGCCAATAAAGTAAATAAAAGTACAAATTACATAATCGCTGAATACATTAATAAATATAAGGTAAGTCCATGTGTATAATTCAATTCTAGAGTGTAGACGTTGATTTTTATTTCCATGTTTATTTTGCTATAGATCAACCAAATATTTGATTTAAATTCGAGTTTATATTCATGTGAAATTATGTCTGAGGCACGAACATTGATAGAAATAAATGAAACAGAGACTACTGAAACAATCGTGAATTTTGGAGAAATAAATAAAGGAAAAATTTTACCAAATGCCTTAATATGTTGGTACAAGATTCAACTCAGTTCACATCATGTACATGATACAAAAAAGGATTCTTTTATGAATCATACTGCAATCGTTTTCGAGAATGAATTAAAAGACATTATTTTGAGAGATAAGGAAGTAAAAATTAAAGTCCATCAAATGAAAGGTTTAGTGAAAATTACAATAGTAAATTTATAAAAATTTACAAGAATAAACTTTACAATTTTGTACAATTTCTTATGGAAAATACAATTTTTACAATACAATAGTTTTCTGTAATACATCATGTAACTATTTTTTAAAAATGACAACTTTACAACCTGATATACCTTCTATCCTTATACATATACGTTATAAATAAAAAATAAACATTCAAGTATATATTAATATACATTGTGAAATGTAAAGTATATTCGAGAAATATAGATATTTATACAAGGGCGAATCAATAAGTATCCGTGTTAGTAATGAAGAGTAAGTGAAGTTTTTCCACAAAATTTTTTTTTATTTTCCAACGTAATCCTCTTTTAGGAGGATACACTTTTTCCAAACGTTCCTGCCATTTTTTAACTCTTTCGAAAAGTATAAAATGGAGTTACGTTGGAAAATAAAAAAAATTGTACAATTATACAATTTGTTGAACTCTGCAAAATAGACCTCTGTTTCAGCGATGACCTCCTCATTCGACGTGAATCTCTTTCCACTGAGCCATTTTTTCAAATTTAAAAACAGGAAGAAATCGCAGGGGGCCAAATCCGGATGCAGCAGCAATTCGTAGTGTAATTCGACTAATTTGGCTGTGAAGCGAAGGAGAGCCGGTGCATCGTGGTGGAACTTTTTTTTCGCCAAACGGGGTCGTGTTTTCTTCAATTCAACATCAAATTGGCTCAATAAATCAGCATAGTACTTCCATAATAGTTTTTCCCTTCTTCAAATAGTCGATGAAGATCACGTCTTGTGCATTCTAAAAAACAGTGGCCATCACCTTTCCGATCGATAGTAGCGTCTTGACCTTCTTCGGAGTACATTCGCCAGATGAAGTTGACTGTTCTTTGATCTCCGGTAGTGATGAATGAACATTTCATGTTTCATCAACGGTTATGACTCGACGCAAAACTCCTGCGGATTGCATTTAAACAGCTCTAAACACTGCTTCGAAATTGATAGTGAAAGATCCTTTGATTTGAGAGTTCTTCCCAGAAGGATTTTCTTCGGAGGGCAATCACCAGTTTTCTTCTTCTTTTAAATAATTAGATGAACAAAGGTTTTTTCGGATAAACTGGTTTTAATTCAATAAATTAATTATATGACGAATCAATACAATGATCTTTTCATTTTAATCTGAGACAAAAGTCAACGGCGCGTTTTTCTTTTTATAAACAATCGTCGTTATGAAGTAACGAATGCATTGAGATAGTCACGAATTTAAAAGTAGCGTCGAATAGCGCAAGTGACGTAATGGCGCACCAGTGGCGCGGAGTGTGATTTCCATTTCTTATGCGTTATCTACAATGAGCAGTAGCAGCAAGTAGCAGTAGTGGAATAATTGAATATGAGAAAAATAATCAACTATAATTGGTCGATTTCTACGCCTACTCCTTAATCAACTACTGTTACTTTACTGTTAGACCATGCATTATATATGGTCTACAACAAGCAGTAGCAATAGTGGATGAGACGGTAAGAGTAAGAAATTGACTAATCATAATCGATTATTCTTCTCACATTCGATTGTGATCAATTTCTTACTCTTGCAGCCTCATCCACTACTATACTACTGCTATACTACTGCTTTATCCATTTAATTATTTACAAAAAGAAGAAAGTTGGTTATTATCTTCCAAAGAAAGTCCTTTTGGGAAGAACTCTCAAATCAAAGGATCTTTCACTATTAATTTCGAAGTAGTGAGTTTTGAGCTGTTTAACGGCCATTATAGACCACATATTACAATAGCCACATTCGCTTGTCGTTCACCATAAACAATCATGACATCCATCGGGCCGACAACTTTTTCATTCCCAAGTTATCATGTAAAATATTGAATGCCATTTCGTGTGCCTACGGCCTCTGCTATGTCATGCACTTTCGTTCGGCTATCAGCGAGAATCATATGGACCTTTTCAATGATTTCCTCAGTAACCATGTTTGTCAGATGGCGTGGGCGCTCGTCATCAAAAACAGATGAATGATCACGTTTAAATTCGTTGAACCAATATCTGACGGTTGTTATAGATGGTGAAGGATTCCCATAGATGACATCCAACTTCGTTTTTATTTCTTTTCACGTTTTTTCAAAATAAAATCCAAAAATAAAAAGCGAATCACGGATGGATATTGCTTTTTCATTGTATCGAAAAACATCAAATACGCTCACTACGAATTGCTCAAATCAAAATTATCGTATGAGTCACTTTGAAATTTTGTATGGCGCCATTTGAAAGATAGTAGTACATGATAATAATATCAACTTGTATCAGCAACGCCCGTCTTTAAACACGAGTACTTATTGATTTGCTCTCGTATATTTATATATAAAGAAATTGTTAATAAACATAAACACAAAGGATATTATAAATATAATTTATAATATATATCTATATATTATATATATATATATATAGATATAGATATAGATATATATAAATTATATATAGATATTATAAATTATATTTATAATATTCTTTATGTTTATGTTTATTAACAATTTCTTTTTCTACTGGATACATATGCATGCATTGTGTGTATGCATGTATGCATGCACACAATTATCTACAGTTTGCTAGAATATAATGCATTATTTAATATTTTACACACAAATGGTGCAACTTTTTCAGGATTATTATTATGAACGTCATGATTTCCATCTATATGAATTACTTCTATTATGGTTTTAACCCTTATTGTTTCCAATACTAGCATCAATTTTTTACGTGGACACATAATACCGTGAGATGAAACACAGAGATATATTGGAATTGAAAGCATGTTGTTAAACTTCTGATAGTCTTTTGTCTGCATAAATGATAAAGAATGATTTTTTAATCGTATATCTCTGTTATAGATATACTTTCCATTTACTTCTGTAACTGCACGCTCGAACAACTCCTCAGCAGCTTCAGAATTCAAAACTCCAAACCTAAAAGTCTTAAGAGCATATAATATTTCTTTTCTAGTAAAAGATAACAATTTTTCTGCATGACAAACTTTTATTGAGAATGCAGATGCATTCTTAAAATAAGTTGTAATTTCGTTATTTATAGAATTTATAAGAATCCCATCAAAAGAAATTAACTTCTCGATTCTGTTTGGGTGAAAAATACTGAATATTGCACCTATTTGTGCTCCCAAACTGTGTCCTAGATAAATAAATGTTTTCCATTGAAGCACTTCTAAGACAAAATATAATGCATGTGCATAATCCATAATGTCTAACATCATCCAAGATGGAAAATGTGATGACCATCCATGGCCAGGTAAATCTATGCATACATAATAAAATAAATCTTTTGGTAAATATTTCATCAATCTAGTAAATGTTCCTGCATTATCTAGAAGACCATGTACTGCTAAGACTGGTTTTCCTGTGGGAGAGCCATAAGTTCTGGCAGCAACATGACCCCAAGGTACAGAAAGTTTTATATCTGTAAACTGTTCTACTTCTGCCATTTCTGCTGCTTACTGTTACAATGTATGTCTTGTTGAATAATGAAAATCTTCTTTACTGAAACAATACATTTAAAAAAAATTTATAATTGCAGAATAGTTTTTGAAGATTTGAGCTCTATTTTGTAATTAACATTGCAATCATAAATTTTATTGTGAATTTTTTTGTAGCTTCATATTTAACAAAACTATATTTCTTAATTTAAAAAATCAATAATGCACAACCTTTTTTAGGGATCATTGTCATTATTTTTAAAAATAGATAAATTCTTTTTCAGATTATACAATGTTTATTTTGTTTGCATAAAGTAGAAAATATAATGTTATATTTTTGATCATGAATTGGCAACTATAAAAAATTCGCGGTGAACATCACTAGTCTAAATGAAAGATACATAGAAAAATGATGAAAAAATTACCTCTTGCACACGTAGAGTAATTTGAATGAATTTATGAAACGATGTTAAGGTAAGTAAATGCTGCTATCAATGCACTCGTATCACTCAGTTCAAAGTTGAATGTGCAAAAATAAAATAAATTCGACGTAAATATTCTTATGCAAATATGATTGCATAAAAATTCTTTATAATACTTATTTAAGCTATATCTCTGATTTATTATTCCTTTAATCTGTCCATATTTTCAATTTATCTATTTTTTTATATTGTAGAAGTTATCTATTTAGAAAGAAAGAGAAACATTATAAATGTTATATAACTTTGATTAAAAACAGGTTTATTTTAGATTAATTCTATATATTTGTTAATCTGATAGGAGTTTATCATTGATCTAACCACGTAAGAAAGAACTTACATAATCATGAGTCTATCGATGTTAAAATTTACGTACATTTCTGGTTTTTTTCCAGGCGAATAATTTATTAATTATTAGATAACAGCTAAGAATAAGCAAAAATACAATTTTAATCTAGAATGCATGAATGTTTAATTTATGTATATTACGCACTTCTATATCATGTATATTTTTGGAATAGAATATTAAAATATTCGTCCGTAAATTTCCGATATATAAATTCTAAAAAAATATAAGATTAATTAATATTTACTAAATATAGAATTTTTTTTAATTTCTTTTTTTTCAATTTGTTATTTAGATATTAATGTTATTTAGATACTAATGCAAACTTTTATATAATTTTATTATATATCTAAATATTATATATCTAAATATGAATTTAATTGGACTTAGTGCGTATTAAAATCATCGTTGTATACTAATTTGATCTGAGTGTAATAGTAAAATGCAAATATTTCGAATTATAAAACATATTTTACTTACTGTACACAATTAACAGTACAAAAAATATAGCTCGATAGATGTCTATTAAACACGCATTCAATATGTACTGCGCACTGTCCAAATACTAAATACTGTCCAAATTCCAAAAATCACTGTAAAATATAGGCCTGTTCTTTTTGCTGAACTTTGCACCGATTCATCTTTCTTCCTTTTCTTTCCAAAGGAACAGATCTATTCTCTACAATTTTTGATTCGTAAGCACATGTACTTATGATTCTTGAATTTTTGTAACTTCGAAGTAAAATTAGAGTTAACTCCGTCGATAACATCATTCTCGATATTATCGATATTCTCGGATATTGCTGAAAGTTCATTAAAGAACTACCATCGCGCCATTATCGTTTCACTTTCCGCCATCCGGACTGATCGGGACGACTTGTCATGCTCGCGCATGCGTCACGGTCGGCGCGTGCGGATAGTAAAATGGCTGCCGGGAAACGTCAATACATTTTATACTGATGCGAGTCTGCCTTCGTAATTGTATTTGTAAATACAATCGCGACGCAGAGGAACATCGCGGCGGGGACGACGCATGCCGTTCGACTGATCGGCCCGGGTGCTTTGTAGTCGCGTGCACGAGAGTGTTGCCGACGGGATGGCGGAGTTCGTGCGCGGCGGACCCAGCGTATCCAACAATGCCAAGGTATGTATGCGTGTGTACTACAAGCAATACGAGCGGAATAGCTACTTCGTTATTCGTACCTCGACATTATCCCTTTCCCGATGAACAGAGATCACGAACGGTGAAAGGCGCGGCGCGATTCTCTTACTCATCTCATTTAATATCTTGGCTCCCGTTTACGTTCTTGTGCGGCTGTATTTCTGCGAGGGGCATACCGGGCTTTATCTCTCCCGTCTCCAGTGTTATCGCCTGACTCTCCTCGATTAGGGACGCACGACGCGCTTGAAAAACAATTTTATGTATGCTATACTTTCATTCTGGATTTTCCTAACATTTTTCTAATATGATATTGAGACATAACACTTATGTTCACAGCGATACTGCTCGATAACGATGTCGAAAGTCGGAATGAATCAGATCTTTGATAGTTACTGAGAGTGACAAAACATGATGATGATTACTTTTATTTTTTATTTTAATTTTTTTATTCTTCGCGCTATCGAGGTAATTTATTCATCATTTTTTATTTAAACATGCCCTTTTTCGATTACACTGATCGAGGGACTGCATCTGGAAACTTTGGAATCCATTCTTCTTTGAAAATAAATTTTAATTTATCTTGCATGAACTCTAGAGTCGTTTGTGATGCATGTTGGAGTCTAAAATGTATTGTATGAAATTATGTCTATATTGATATCTATTTTGTTTTGAAATTGCAATTAAAAGAAACTATTTCTGAAATTTTAAAAACCCTGATGGGTTATTTCGTCTAGGACTATTTAAAACAGAAGATAAAGAAGAAAAAGTTAAGGATATGATTGTTCTTAAACATACTTAAAAACAAAGAGAGAACTTCTTCGAATTAATTAATTAATATTAATATTGTATTGATCAACAAGGCTATTCAGTCCTGATCTAAGCGATTATTAAAAATTTATTGAACAAAAGGGATTCCTATTGAGTAAAACAAAAATTAATTAATAAAAAAGTTAATATCACAAGTATGATTGTATTATTTTCTGTACTGTGAAAAAAATTAAACGTTAAGTAAATGATAGGCTTTCTACAATAGCCATGTTTTGAGCCATAAGAAATTTATCAGTTACAATTAAAATGATAAAAATAATCAATTATAATTGATCAATTTTTTTATGGGTTAAGATAATGGCTTAGATAATGGCTTATTATTAAAAGTCCAGTTAGTTTCATTTCATTATTCTTTTAGATGGAGCATAGCAGCAAAGGTGGATCTCCTAGTACAGGAAGTGAGGATGGTGGTCAAAATGAATCCTTGAATGCAGAAAATGAATTTGATCCCTTTCTCGAAAATATACCGGATGACATACAAGATGCAGAAGAACCCGACGGCGCGAATGCAACTTTGTTAACGGCACCGCCAGAAAATCAGTGAGACTTGAATATAATTTCTATTAACTTTTCATAAATGTATAATACTTTGAGATAGGGTTGGATGTAAATGCAAGGCATACAAGCCTTGATACTCGATTAGAAAAAATTGAGATTAAAATAGCATGTGACCTTTTACAGGTGGTATCACGGTCGATTAGATAGATTTACAGCTGAGGAAAGACTGTGGGATGCGAGTAAAATGGGTAGTTACTTGGTTCGTGAAAGCGACAGAAAACCTGGAAGCTATGTTTTATCTTACTTAGGAAGGACTGGAATAAATCATTTTCGAATTACAGCTGTCTGTGGAGACTATTACATTGGTAAAGATAGAAATTTTAAGAATTTCTAAATATACTTGTAATGTAATATCTTTATAATATCTCATATATGTGCATTATTATATGTTATTTTAAAAGATATTTTAATATATAACATTACATTACGGCAAAAAAATTTAATATTTGTAACATTTATCCTGAAAATGTTAAATTTTGAGATAAAACTTTCAATTGACATACTTGCAAAAGATTATTCACAATATGCAGATTAAATAACATATTAAACTTTTTATATTATTTTAAGAAAACTTTTTGTTAAATATATAGCTCTTAATTTGATAAATATTGTAGGCGGTCGTCAATTTAACAGTCTCTCGGATCTGGTGGCGTATTATACTCATTGCTCGGATCTCTTAAAGAGAGAAAGACTTATACATCCAACGCCACCACCGGAGCCAGTAAATGATAAGAAACGAATCGTCGCGATACTGCCATATACTAAAATGCCAGATACTGACGAACTGAGCTTTCAAAAAGGGGATATATTTTTTGTGCACAATGACATGGGAGATGGATGGTTGTGGGTCACTGCCCACAGAACTGGTGAACAGGGTTTAATATTTCGAGAATTAGTAGAGGACCTTGATGATTCCATAGATCCCAATACAGTGTTTTCCTGGTTTCATCCTAATGTCACTAAAAGTGAAGCAGTGGACATGTTGGTGAAGGCAGGACCTGGAAGTTTCCTAGTAAGAAAATAACAATTTCCTCATATTTATTTTAAATGATACCATATTATTATGTATATCTTTATTTTTATTTTTTAAATCTATTTTTTTTTTATTTATATACACTTACTTAATTCTTTGATTTTCTTAATATGTTTATATTTTTATTCCACAGGTCAGACCATCGGATAACAGTCCGGGAGATTACTCACTTTTTTTCCATATAAATAACCAAATACAGAGATTCAGAATCGAGAAAAAAGGAGTACGCTATCTTATGGGAGGTAGAACGTTTGAATGTCTTGACGCTGTAATTAATAGGTACATTTTTACTATTTTAATTTTTTGCAAAAAATAATACTTTTGATATTCTTATTTTACTTTGTTGTACCATAGATACCGAAAGGAACAAATTGTAGAGGGGCATACTTTGGTTCAAGCAATGGTAACTGAACCTGATGGTAGCGTCAGAGTAAATAGAGAAGTTCAACATGCTGAGAAAATATATGCAACTTTGAGGGAGTGTCGAGAGCAATCAGGAGCAAAGAAGAACAAAGGGATTAAAATGCAGGGATATTTAGAAAAGAAATCTGAGAAAAATAAAAAGTGGAAAGCATTATATTTCGTCTTATTAGTGGATGCTACCGACACACATCTCTATTTGTACGACAATCCCAAGAGGACCAAACCAAAAGGTCTCATTGATTTAAGCTGCGCTTATTTATACCAGGTAAGGAATACATTCTGAAATATTGAACGTCATATTATCATATTAACACCAAAATCTAAGGTTTTTATAAAAATTTGGTAACAAAATGATAATTGTAATAACATGCATGATTTATATATATGCCATATCGGCCATGTCATCTTATCAGCAAATGAAGAAAATGATAGCTTAGAGTGAACGCGGGATAAGTTACCGAAGTGTCTTTTTAGGTCCACGAAAGTGTGTTTGATAGGCCTCATTGTTTCCAATTAGTTGAACGTGCTTTACCATGTTTGGCCACCATAACTTATCTGGCTGCCCCGAATTCCGAGAACGCATTAGACTGGATTAATGCCTTGAAACCATTATGTGTATCACAACTTACCCGTGCTCCGAAAGTCGCCCGCCTCCGTGAATTACGTTCATTGCATTTGCATATCTTAGACGCACATAGGCTTCCGTACAAGCTAGTTCCGAATCCGTTTATTATAGTGGCTCTAAATAATGTTAAAGTTGCTCGCACAAAGGTTAAAACAGGATTACATCCACTCTGGGATGAAGAATTCATTCTAGAGTACGTATGTGAATCTTATATAGCTATGAACTAGCTTCTCAATGTATAAAATCTCTTTACTAACCGTTTATTAATTTGCTTACCAGGGATGTTCCACCGGATGTCATGTCCTTCTCGCTCACTCTGTATAACAAAGGTAAGCGCAGCAAGGATACGGAAGTCGCTGATCTGACTGTTGAATTGGCAAGTTTGACTAATGGAGAAGAAATGGATGAATGGTATCCATTATCAGGAGTGACACCAATCGGAGAATGGGGCGCATTGCGTTTACGCATACGGTAAAGATTAAAAATATTTGCTCACAGATGAGATAATGCGATATGGTATATATAAGAATATTTCAATTATATTGTATATAAATTTTATTGTAAAAATTTTTGTATATTAATAAAAATATCTGTATTACAGCTACAGACACGATTTAGCTATGCCTCCTGAAGAATATAGCCCTCTTCAGCAATTATTATTAGATCCAGAATTACATGTTGTTAAAGCATTAGCAGACGTATGCCATTTAGATAGAGTACCCTTGGCAAATAGTCTTCTTAGAATCTTTAGGTACAAATAATTATATCCTACAATATTATTTAATTCTAAATGGATCTTGATTTTGATATTGTTGATTTTGTAGGCATGAAAGAAAGGAGTCGGATCTCCTACGATCATTGAATCAAGCTGAAGTGAGTTATAGTTTGATACACCAAAAAATATCATTAAATATATAAAATCATAATTATAAAATATATTTTTATTAGGTTGAGAAAGAAGATGAAACACCAACTCTATTTAGAGCTGCCAGTCTTACTACCACTTTAATGGATTTATATATGAAATCTGTTTGTACTTCGTTTTTAAAGGCCGCTTTGCGTGATACGATCGTGAAACTAATTGAAAGTAAACAGAGTTGTGAATTGAATCCAACAAAAATGGATTCTCCAGAAGATGCGTGCAATAATGCAGAATTTTTGTTACAAGTATATAATTTCTTTAGTAATATTATGTGTTAATTAATGCGATTAGCAAAATTAAAAAAAATTCATATTTTCTCGTTTTAGGTATTGGATGAAGTTACATTAAGTATCTTCACAAGTCCCGACGCTTGTCCGAGAACTCTCAGATACATTTGCGGATGCTTACAACGAGCAGTCGTTGCTAAATGGCCACACGAAAGACTAGTCAGAACTCGGGTTGTCAGCGGATTTATATTTCTACGCCTCCTCTGCCCTGCCATATTGAATCCTAGATCGTTTAATTTAATAGCTGAACCACCACCTCCATCTGCTGCGAGGTATAACGATACATAAACCAAATATAAATTTAAAAAAGTAATATATGAATTAAGTAATATATGCATTAAAATCACACAAATGTATATCATAATTTATATATCATTTTAAATATCTTTATTTAAATATTATCATATGCTATACTAATTATTTAAATTATTTATAGATCATTAGTCATGGTGGCAAAATGTCTACAAAATTTGGCTAATTTGGTCGAATTTGGTGGAAAAGAACCATACATGGAAGTTGTAAATCCATTCATTCTTAAAAATAAAGAACGAATGGTAGTGTTCCTTGACCAGCTGTCTGTAAGTTTATTTTATATTTATTTTAATTCTATATATATATATATATTCCACATATGATTTTGTGGACAATTCTTGATGCGATGCGTTTAATGTAAATGGAGGTGATTGATATAATAAATATGAAAATTGTATTTAATTTATACAATGTTGTATGTGCAGAATGTTGCTGAAAAACCAGAACCATCGGAAGCTACGGATCCAAGAACCAAAAGTGTGTCAGACACTGCGAGAGACTTGGCGACGTTGCATCATATCTGTGTTTCACATTTGAAGGAACTCCAAGTTCTGTCGAAGACACAGGTATGTCTGTAATCTATAATCACGAAGATATGCACGAGGATGCATATGCTTAAAAAATTACATTTGTTGCTTACAGCCGACAATTAAACAGCTGGTAACGGTGACTGAAATGTTAAGCAAACATAAGCAGAAGTATATGGAAATGATACGGTAGTGCTAGAGCCATCAGCCGTGAACAATGCCAAACACAATAAAATGATTTATAAAATTCAACTGATGCGCGCGCGCGCGCATGGATAACATATAGTAGTATTTAATAATTACGATTAAGTAATTAAACGTACAGACTGACGTGCCATATATATTACTGTATACACTCAAGCCTACATTTACTATTTCATATGTAATTAGAAGTTAGTTTATTATAAATATTATAGCGACAGTAACATGACAGTGATATAGATACATACAGAATTATATAGACATATAACAATTTTATATTTACTTAGGTGCTCGAAAATAAATGCAACTTCAATCGAAATCTTGATCTTTTAGTAATTTTAAGCCCATTGCCCCATTGAAAGTATTGGAGCATATTACTTAATTAAATTTCTAAATAAAGTAAATCGAAGGTGATGTGCAATTAAGATCAATAAAATATAAACTGTATATTATTTATATTGGTATATTTCAAAAACAGATATAACTTTTGTCGTGAACATTTTGATATCGTATATATTGGATAAGATGAAATATATTAAATACAAGTTTATATATGTATCTTAATACATTTGAAGAATTTCAATAAATACAGGCAAAAATTGACATATAATCGAATTTTACATAAAATTTCTTGATTTACGAATTTCGATTGTAATATAGCTGAAACGCGGGTGAATATTGTTGAATGATATTATTTATAAATGATTTATTTCTATCTAAAGGCTCGTATCGATGACGAATTATTGTTAAAAGGAATTAATGAATATGAAGACTTTTATAGTTATTAGAAAAGTAAATAGTATGGATGAGCTATAACAATCTCATAGGCAAGCATTCGACAAGTGAATGCATATAACAAACGAGTTTTAAAAAAGTTTTATTACGAAATTGAATTGTGTAAAAAAATGATATCTATTCTGTGTATATTTATACATACATACACATTTTCATTTTAGCTGAAAACATTAATATTAGAAAATACTATATGTATGCGCATTCGAGAATATGGAAGTTGTTTGCATTGTTTGAATGAAGGATTTAACCCTTGATTGCTCCTTGAACATATTATAGAATCTAGCCGTCAATATTTACGTTGTACGTTGATTGAAGAATAAATTCATTGTATCGAAATTATTTTATTGTCAGAAAAAAATACTCAAGTAACTTGAGTATCGTGCTATGTTTGTCATTTATAATAATTTTACTGAACTATGAGTATATCGCAATCGTGATATATGTATATGTATATTTATAAAAGTATAATAGAATAAATACATGTATGTGTATATATACATATTTATTCTATTATATGCGTATATATACATATTTAATCTATTATATTTGTAATGAACGTATACTATAGTATACTATATTATAGTAGTGAATTAGCAAATTATCAGTAAAGAACTGTAAGGTTGTTACTGTCTTATAATTCTCAATAACAGTATCTAACTTACGCTTCTTCTTAAAATTTAGGAGAGAAGAGACAATAGTTTTAAGTGATACACTTCATAAATTCTTATATAAACTGTAGAGAAAGATAAATTTATAAACATATATTAGCAGAAATATAGCCTTCTTATGATAAATTCGCTATCTCTATATATAATAAATGTATAGTTAAATATTAAGCCTTTGGTTAATAATATGTTAGTAGCATGAAAAGTTAATACAGGAAAGCGATGTTCTCCTGTTCAAATTTAGTTGGCATGCAGTTTTATTTTGGTATAATTATACAATAATCATTATCTGATTTATGTCTATTTCTAAATTGTACCAAAAAAATAAATTGCTTAGAGAATACAATTATATCGTGTACTCCCCTCTCTCCCGCGTCTTCTATATATATCTACCAAATAAAGTCTTATTTAAAAATTGCAGACTTAATCACAGTACACTTAACTAACTCGCTTGATGTACTTAAGAATATCTAATCACAGCACATAATGAATTAAGTTTGAATATCGTTTCTGTGATTTAGAACTTCTTTTTAGAACGATGATTTTAGTTACTTGGCAATTATTTGAGGTACAAAATGGCAATAATATAAAACTTAATTCACAAGTTATAAACAATTACAACGATTCATTGAAAAATTTTATTTTGCTAATATATTGCTAATATATTGTTTAATTAAAATCCATTAGTGCAACATGTGATTGATGGCATATATCAACTAAATCTATAAAATAAACGCTTGCAATATATAATTGTCTTATAAATTTTCCGTGTTATAAAGACGAGGGCCCAACACTTGTCAAATATTAGTAAAATTTGCAAACTAATTGTAATTTTGAAATTTTATAAGCATATATATATATAAAATATATATGTATATAAAATTCAATGTCTTTTTGTGCCAACATTAAATATATGTAATTAAAAAAATCAATACTATTCTTTTATTCAATCAAGGGTTAAGACGCTTCAGTAATGGAATTGCATGGCAAGCTGCCAAATGTAAACATTCTTATATGCAACATAAGCCCATTAGTAAAAACGTACTATTAGGTAATTTGTTCTTCTCTCTCAATGTATAGAAAAAATTGTGCTTGCAATTCATTACAATATTTTATAGGATAAGCTGTAAATATTTGTGCTGTGAACATAATGTAAGGCTTTTCATATCTCCTATTTTTACGTAGTAATCGAGTAAAAGTATATTGGTGTTATCCAAAGACTTATAAAATAAAGCATCGACGTTTCTTGTGCCCACTACTGCCAGGTGGTTTACCTGTACGTTCTTTATCTTTTCGTATTTCTCTGACCTGAAATGCATGACGGAACTTTGTCACTCGAAACTTGTCACGAAACTATTTCAAACGTAGTTATGAAAAATTTTCGGTATATAAAAATATATTATGAGTACTTTATCATGCTACTTGAACTATATAATACTTTAAAGATATAGAGAAAGAAGAAAGTGTTTACTTACCAAAGTATAAAATGCATCATCTACACCCATTCTCGTTTTCGCGGAAGTTTCTACAAATGGCACACCATACTGTCGCGCGACCTCTCTCGCTTGAGTCATGTTTACCGCCCAAGACTGTTGAAGATCACATTTATTTCCCACTAAGACCATTGGTACTTCTTCCGCATCTTTTACTCGTTTTATTTGTTCCCTATATGTACCAATGTCCTGTAATGTTGAATATGTAATGCAGTCATTTCAAAATCGTCTCAACAAATTGCCTTTCTACCTAACATACTCACCTCAAAACTTTTAGCCGAATTTACGGCAAACACTAACAAGAATCCTTCTCCTGTTCTCATATACTGATCTCTCATTGCACTATATTCTTCTTGTCCAGCTGTGTCTAATATATCGAGAAGGCACGTTTCACCATCGATCACCACCTGTTTAACAATATTTTGAGATGTATTTAATGAAATAAAAAAACAAACATAAGCTGTAATTTTAAATCTTCTAGATTCCTATATTATTAAAATATATTCGTTATTGATTAGAACAATAATTCAATGTGAAATAAATAATTATTAGAATTTATTACAAAATCAAGAAAGAAATTAAGTTGGTTTGCTTACTTGTTTTCGATATGAGTCTTCAATCGTTGGATCATACTCGTCGACAAAATGATTCTGTATGAGTTGGATGGTTAAAGCAGACTTTCCAACACCTCCAGCTCCAACTACCACGAGCTTATATTCCGTCATAATGTAATTTCTTAACACAGCTTATGATTTGTATTATTTCTCTCTGATCACTTCTTGGATTGTCTGCTAATAATAAATACAAAACTGATATAATTATAATAAAATGATACATATATATAAATATATATGTGTTCTTTTTTTTATAATAATTTAATCTCTTTGGTAAGACTTTTTATACAATTTATTATTAAGAAGTCTCATTTAAAAAAAAATTAATTTTTTGTAGAAATCTCATTACACAGATAAGATAAAGTAGATAAATAAATCAAGGACATATATTTATATATATCCAGTTGTTTCATATTAAAAGTAAAGAAATGCTAAGTGTAATTAATTCAATTTGTTATTAAAAAGAAAATTGCATTCTTCATACAATTTACAAGTTTTTATATATTAGGTGTTGGAATTAATTCGTAGCGTTTTACAAGTGATGGGAAGTACTTTCATTAATGTATTTTTTAATGCTCATGTGAAATAAATAACATTCTTTCATTAAAAAACGCTACGAATTAATTCCAACACCTAATATTTACTCTTCATACAGATGAAACAATTTATCAGGTTATCCCATAAGTGACATGATTTTTAGAAATTTTGAAATAATAGAGATTAAACTTATCTGTATATTGCAATAGTAGTTGATACAAAAATTAATTGGAAGATGGAAAATGATTGTGTACAAAATAAAAATTGATTTATAATCGATTAAAATTTAGTCAAGCAGATTTCATCAATTACATTAAGTCTTTTTATTTTTTATCACTTATCAAATAAGGAAAAAATTTTATAAAGAAACAGTACTTATAAATTAAGTTTAACTCAACTCCAAATAATAGTTTAACTTATTTTCGAAGCACATTTTTTCAACAAATATAATGGACAGTATATATAATTTGAAAGCTCTCTAATTGACAATTATCTAATAATAAATAAATTTATTTACAGATTTCCACATCAAGATATCTTTTTAATAGATGTCTATTGAACATCAAACTTAATTGATATTACTACAGTAATTCAGCTGCGTTTTAAAAAAAAATCTCGTCGCGCAGTCAAGTGATTATAAATATATATATATATATACATGTGTTTATGTATATATATATGTATATATATACATATATATATATATATATATATATATATACATGTATATACACATAAAGTATATAAATTCACATAAAATTATTTAAACATTAAAGATCCAGTTTTGATCGTTATAAGCCTTTATTTCCTATTGGTTGTTGACAATTATCTCTCGCATTCGGTAGAAAAAGCGGTTTTACAACCATCGCATGATTTCTTACTGAACTTATAAACTTCTACCTTTCTATTTGTCTGCTATTTTTATCTATAGAATGCTAGTTTTTATGACATGTCAAAGACACGTTTAACAGGAGAAATGCATTGTGAAACGTACAGGCCAACATGGCTTAATGAGAGAAGAGCATTCACAGCAGTAATAATCTTCAAGTTGTTTAGCTTATTAAGTGATAGCTTAGTGCCGTCTTTTACCCAACGCAATCATATAATCGCTGGATATTAGTCATTCGCAATTACTACATGTGTCTTAACGGAGTTAGGCGCGCGCGTGACGTTCACCTTACGAGTTAGATCATTTTTCGGTGGCAGTTCCGTGTCCTGGACGGCTTTTGAACAGGAAAAAAAAAGGGGGAGTGATATAAATAAGCGGCAGGCCGTCTTAACAATCGCGTGATCGTGTGAGAAATGTTTGCGGACGAATACACGGAGATCGAGCGTAGTCGCTAGATTAGCTAGATATCGTCGACCGAGAAGGTGTTACTCGACTAGGGTATCCTCGAGCTGAAGGAGAGAGTGATCGGCGACAAGTCGGCGTTGCCTCTCAGCGGTAAACAATCACGACAGACGACGATGCAGAGGGGAAACTGAGAAAGAGAGCGCGAGAGAATGAGAAAGAAAGGATGCGCGTTCGTGCACCTCGCCACTTACTGCGACTCAAGGAATGCTCATTTCACGCGTTGCACGAAACGGGCCGTTCGAAACGTTCCTCCTCTCCGTAGTATCCACGTTAATCGCGTATGGTCGCGTATCGTATTAGTCACCGGAGACAGGAGATACCATCTGGAAAGGAGCATCGTCAGTGCTGCCAATGTCCCTCTCTTTCGACGACAACGACGACGTCGACGAGCACGAGTACCACGTCGATCGACAGCGACAGCGCGGAATCCATGGAAGTGTCGGGAAAGGTGTTGTCTCCTCATCGAGTGAGCGAGTAACGGATCGCGCCCAGAGATGGCGCTAATCCTATTACACCGAGCACTTTTTAGCAATATATATATATTTAAAGAATAATGTACTATAAAGTAGTACAATATGCACCAAAATAATTAATTAAATACTCATATTATGTATATTATGTTTATCGCCAAAATTAAGACAATTTAATAGAAACTTACTATAGTTTTTTAAAGAATCTTTATCTGCAGATGATACGTGTCTTGCCATTCTACAATCATTATCCCCTTCCTAACGTTCCTTGGATATCCCCTCCTTTTTGCACTTCTACTCACCTACTTATCCCCTGCCTTCGTTATAACAATCATTATTATTTTACAACGTACCAAGTGAACATTTATAATTTGGACTCGAGTTCTCTTGTGCAAAATTTGTTCAATTTATGTTGCTTTATATATATATATATATAGCTTTTTATATTAATTAAGTATTCGTCGATTCGTTTTTAAATGGATTGCAATCAATTTGCCAGGTACTTTTTTATTTTTAGGGATTTAATTTATACTCAATTGTCTTGTTATATTTATTCTGCAATCACGACAATGCTCATTTACAAGCATATTGTAATTTTTTAGATTTGACGCCATTTTTAACAGTTTTTATACTTTGATGTTATACGTTGCGCAAAAAGAAATTCCGACCCGCACAGAAAAGTCGTGGCTGCTTTCATTAACTTTGGTAAACGACAACCGTTTTTTTTTACTACTGAGGAAACAAAAGTGAGTATTAAAAAAATGTTATAGTTTAATTTTTGTTTTTTCATAATTTTATCATTGCGTTAACGATCACATTATGTGTATCGATTTAATTTTTAAATTATAAGTTATGTTAACATTGAGAATAATCGATCGGGATAGAAATGTTTGTTAGAATTTATTTTATTAATTGTTTTAATAATTTTGATATTAAAGACCTTCTAGCTCTATAATTTTCATTGATTAGAAATTGTTATTGCAATATATAATACATAGGAAATGTAATAGATAAAAGAGTTATTGCAATTTAATTAATATTTGAAACATAAGATTTAGATAAGAAAAAAAATTATATCGAAATCCAATTTAGCAAAATAATATAAATACAAACATTAATTTTAATATATATTTTGTCTACAATAAACAATATAAATGTAAAAATTGATCTATTTAAAAACTTTTTATATTTGTATATTTTATATTCGTATGTTGACTATAATTGTGAGATCAAAACTCCTTTAATGCACTTAATGCAAAAAATGATTAAACAAAGATTAAAAAATTTTTAAAAATCAAGTAATATTAACGCGACCGGTAGTATATATTTTAAAATTTTTATCTTAAAACGAAAGAAATTAACAATCGATTTAATTGTGATATTAGCATTATATGATATTGAAATCGAGAATACATCTTCCAGCACGATGTACAATGGATAGTAAATGGAATACGTAAAATAGCTCCATGCGACCAAGATATACAGACAAGAGAGATACGGCCTAGTTTGTCCAAGTGGATATTCAAATAAACCTAAAATTGCAGAACGAGCGATGATCAATAATAGTGCCAACGCTGTCTGTCGCGTCTTTGTCATAGTTTCCGAATCGTTGGCTAGTAATTTGAATTAGTTTTTGCTGTACGAGACACAAACGCGTTTTAATATTTTTTATAAGAATTTCAGAAATAGTTTTTGCAGATCCTCTAGAAACTTTGTGAGAATTACATTGTAAAATATGTACATTAATAGATAATGTATGTATAATGTATATTCAACTAGCAAATATTAAACGCGATACATAGAATAAACATATAGATAATCTAGTTTAGGTTGTCTTTCTTTTCGCGGAATTATTCATACGTATGTATTATTACAAGGCCATAAAGATATAATATTACAAGAATAGTTACGTTTATAATCGTTTATGCATAAATGTAACTATTCTTGTGTAATATTATGTCTTTATACTGAACACAAATGTGGATGCTTTTTACATACGTGGCTTTTAACAATACGTGTCAACTTGAGTTCGATGCTGATAACTTTGATAAACTTTCATATATTGAAGTTATATGCAGAATATAATGTTTTTTGTAAAGTAAAAATACGTAAAATTATTCTTGTAATAACAATAATATAACGTATTAATATAAACATAAAATTTATAGTTAATTTTATTCTTATAATGTATTTTTATATATAAGGTGATCGGTAATGATCGCATAATCTCTCGTTGTAAAGACAGGTAAAGCGGACTAAATTAAGTAAAAAAATCCTCTACTAATTTTCGCAATCTTTTTTTTAATTTTATAATTCAAATGTGAATTCGAACATCGATTGCGTTAACACATCAGATATGATCTCTCTGTTTCCATATTAATATTTTACTCTAAATTACCTTAATTTGGATCATTGACGTTTGCTAAACAACATGATCTCTCTGCATAAAGATTGATCTCTGCATAGATTTGATTATCCTTTATTATGACATGAAACAGGGACATACATTTGGATTTACTCTGCTTCAATATGTAAGAAAATCTCATTATGGAATCTTTATCAATTGCATTGAGATGACTCACTACTTTATTATGTCAGCGTTTTCATCGACAAATATTTAATTAATAATATATAATTTTTATTTAACTTTACTGATGTATATATGTTTATTCTATCATAAGCATGGCATAAATCAGATAATATTATCCATTTATTTATTTTTATAATATTGAATTTAAAACATTAATTTTAATTAAAACATATTTGTCCATATATGCTTTTTATCTCTTTATAGTCTCGCTTTATCTATATAGAATAAATATTTCTTGCGTTTTACCTTAAAACGAAAAAAGCTAACACTCGATTTAATTGTGGTATTAGCATTATATCATATTGAGATCGAGAATACATTTTCCAGCACGATGTACAATGGATAGTAAATAGAATACGTAAAATTGCTCCATATGACATATTCAATAATAAATATAAATAATAATAAATATAAATAAATATTTAATAATAAAAATTTGAATAATAATATAATTTTTTGTGAGATTTTTTAAATAATTCTCAAAACAGAGCCTATTAGTCTTGTATTATTAGAAAGTTTAGTGGAATTTGAAGATGATCCCGTATTTAATTAAAAGAAGATGGAAAATTGAATTAAAAGAAGTTTATTAATGATTATTAATTTAGCTGACAATTTCAAACACAAAATTATTCAAATTTATTAAATAAATAATAAGTTCTAAAAAATAAACCTAATGTAAATTTCCTTTATACGTTGTACGTTGAGCATCTTAGAACCTTTTAGTGTTGTTAATCATATTTTTCAATGCAAGTAGAAATTCTTAACGTGTTATTGCAATTATTGATTCTTTAATGTGCCATAATGTTATATTTAAAAAAATATTATTTCCGATAATGAGTTAAAATAAATAGATATACGTATTATGAAGATATTATATTCTTAAAGTAAATTAAAATATATATCCTGCTAAAATATTCATTTTTTATATCTATAAACATTTTTTATTTATAGAAGATATCTTTATACATTTTTAGTGACGTTCACTTCTCACAAATTGATAGATATAATGCAATAATATATAAAAATTGTTTGTAATAAAATTTTTTTTGTAATTATGTATCAATCTGTAGTGTACTATTATAATACATCAATGTGTATATACAAATTTTGTAAAAACAATTCCAATTAAAGCCGAGAATAAAAGTACATAGAAACGCCTTCATAGTCACGATATGTCACAAACACAATAGATTTATACTCATAATTTAAAAAATTTAAGCTTCCACGAATGAACTTTGTTGTGCATTTTGAATTTGAGAACTTTTTTGTAAAGGATACTATGTTATCGTTTTTTGTTATCAACATGAAAATGTTATCAATATTGTATAATAAATATGTAATTAAAATTATATAGTATGAAATTACAGTTGATAAACATTAAAAAAAATCTTCATTTGTTGTCGCGAATAAATATTCAATGAATGAAAGTAACTCGTTACCTGTAAGTTATTGTTACAAGTTACTTTTCTCGTAAATTTTACAGTTACTTTTACTGTTACTTTTTATATTTTTGAATCTATTTATGACATAATTTTACTATAAACACATAATAATAATATTTAATATTATTTAATAATAATATTATTATTTAAGATACATTACTTTAAATACGAAGCGCCACTACTTAATGTTAGAAGATGTTGAACTATTATATATATATTCATTTAAATGAATTAATTTCAGAAATTATAATTGCGTGCCGATATGGTTGTCGGACTTTCAACGCAATCAATCTGAAATATAAATAAAAATTATTATTTAATAATAGATAATGTTTTAGGCATATTCTTATAATATTAAATGTGTTTTAATAATATTTTATTATATTAAAATTAATAATATTAATTAATAATATTAACAATATTCCTGAAATATGAATGGATGATTATATTATATGTCCATTCCTAATAATATTATTTAATAATATTATTTAAGGAAACTAGTTTTTACAATCATTTTTCTGCTCGTTGTATATATGTACGAAATGATAATATGTATATATTATCATTTAAAAACACATTAATGATTTATTACAATTTTTTACAAAAATACTTATTATCTGTTTACAAAAATATTTATGACAAGTGTTTCGGCTCGTAATCATATCTTAAATAAATTGATTTAACGAAGAATATATATTATATTATTAGAAATATCTAATTTTGATCGTTTATTAACGTTCTCTATCGTATTTATGTATTTACAAAAATTAGACAAATACTATATGATATAAATATTAATATAAAATTGACAAAGATCATTAAACCTTAATTGAATTTGTAGTTCAGAGGCACATAAAGGTGCCTCCAGACGATTTGGCCAACATAAATCAATGCACATACATTCATTAAATTTTGCATACATTCATTAAATTGGTTTACATTCATGGATAATTATACATGTCGAGTGTCTATATGTGTGCAATATTTGACAATCTGGCGCATATTGCTTATCATTGGTTTATACGTTTCCTTTTTTAATTCGAAAACTACAGCAAATATCTCAAAATCGTATCAGACTTTTTTTGTTCCTCTTGACCCTTCTGTGGGCCTCAATGCGACTCCTACCTTATTTCTGAGACACTCTGTATAACTCTATCAATATTTTCTCATTCTGGAACTCCACTTTTCACATGTTTTGGTCTTCGATCATTAAATCCGTATCGAGTTCATGTTCTGAAATTTCGCAAGAGTCCCAACGGTATAGCTATGATGGTGAAACCAAAGACGATGCTTCCTCTTCCGGGATGCCCACATAAATTGGATCACCTAAGTGTACTATCCCATTTGGCCCTCGCAGTCCAAGATGAATTCCCATAGCTGGACTGTCACCAGTTGCAGATCGTATTTGCGGATCGGTTATCTGTCTATAACTGTACAAAATAAATTTTTCGTTATTAGTGGCACGAGATATTCTAACTATATTAAATTTTTCGACAACTTTTGTGTAAAATATTTTGTATGTGTTATAATACTTTTTACTATATATTATATTATATTAATTAAGAAAATCTTAAATATATTATTTTACAACAATATATTTTTTAATAAACATATATACGTTTTCAAAGTTTTCAGAGGCTCCGCATTAGCATGTTTTGTGCCGGTTTCCGGATCTATAGTAGTAAAAATACATCTTGTGCAGGGCCTAACGTTTCTCAGAATTACGTTCCCGATTTTTACCCAATCCCATTTATCTTCTTCAAAGGCAGTGGCACCCTTGACCACGAAATTCATGCGAAAATTCTGCGGCGTGATTGGTTCGTCTAATCGACTATTAAGATCTGCTACTGAAGCTTCGTTGATCATACTAAAGCTTGTTTCATCTGGATAAGCTCCCTGTAACATTTTTTGCAATTTTCATTAAAAATATTGTAATGAAATCATTCTTTATGTTTAATTCAAAATTATTATATTTATACATATTTATATATAAAATTGTATTTTCTATTTTCATAATCATATTTTCTCCTTAATGTCATATAAACGACGTAAGGATTTTTTTTCTTGCATCATCAATAATTGAAATTATGTCGAGATATTTATCAATAATAACATTAGTGACAGGAAAAAGTCAAATTAATCAATTCGAGAGTTCATTTTTCAAACTGAAGATAGTTCGAAAAATGAACTGAAACGTAATATTTTAATGATTATGTATGCACGATTAAATTTTGGTTGTGTTCAAATTTCTACACCATCAATCATGTGCGACTTGTATTTGCCAGTTTTTAATTATTAGTCAACTTCGTTGTAATGGAAATGCATAATATGTTAAAAGTTAAAGAGTGATCTCTCTTAGAAACATTTCTGAGGAATGATATAAACAATAAACAAATAAAAAAAAATAATCATATTAAAAATAATCTTACATCTTTTATCGTTGCAAAATACTTACCGAGTCTATCTCTTGTAGTAAAGGAAATACGTTTAGATTTCTCCGTCTCACTGTTCTCACTGATCGATCTAACGGATAATAAACCAGCCGGCATCCGGTATCTTCTTGAAAAAGAAATCGCGACAGCCATCGGGCAACTTCCTCACCACAATCGCGTGCCGGTATCGCTTGACCCCATACAGCTACTCGAAACCCTTTACCACGGAATTGTGCAAGGTCGACCGACACTGACATCATGCCTGGAGCACGAAGCGTAAGCACGGAACCGGAAAAACTAGGCGATACCTTTAATTTAACAAAAAAATGAATGATAGCTTCCATAATTATTAATTAGCTTCATTTTTAATTGAGCATTAAAATATGTATAAATAATAAAAATATGTATAAATAATAAAAAAGAAACAACCAACTGTGTTTAATCAACTGTGATTAACCAATTGTGTTTATATAAGCAGTATCGATCAACTTCTTCGATCTACGTTTGGTAAAATATGCATTCACATTCTTAATAAGTCATCATCATTTTTCGTTAACTTATTTTTTGTAAATTCTAATATATAATGTAATATACGTATAATAATTACGTACATTAAGTACGAAAGGATATTAAGTATAAATATTAAAATGATTCTAAAAAATTATTCTCTGTCCTCTTTTTCTCTTATAAGAATAAAGAAAATAAATTTCGTAGCTTCTCACATTGACCATTTTGGGAAGCTGTCTGGCAGTGAGAAATCGCCCCTCGAGATCGATAACGAGCAGTGTTCGATCCCTCAACCATCCTGACTTCAGTCCCAATATGGTGCATTCCATCTCTGTCATGCGAACTGCACCGAGTGATTTAACCGGGAACACCATCATATCACTTAGTTCTCCGACTTTTCGCCACTTTGACGGTGGCTGAGGCTTTTGTTTTCTATTCCACCACCACCAGATGAAGAAAATTGCCGTGCTAACGCCCACAGCAGCAGTTGTGACGTACGTAAGTCGCGTTCTGTCTAAACATATAAAAAATAAAACATAAATTATTAAGGATATATTTTTAAAATTCCGAACATTACAAAAATGCAAAAAAATTTGATTTTTTTTATCTCATATAGTGATCTTCCTTGATATCATTCAAGGGATCATTTGATTTCTGAGATGACATGTCCAAAACGTAAATAATTACTTAAATACTCATTTCTTATCCATAACAAGTCATACTCATTTCTTTTCCATAACACTCAAGAGTTAAGATTCAAGAAAGTCGTATTTATTTCTTTCCCGTAACAAAAATTAGGTCCGCACGATGCATAACCGGTTTTATGAGTTCCGGAAGTGTTTCATAAAATGGATATTAAACGAGGTCATCTGGTCGTTTACCGTAATGCAATGTATAATGACTCTGCACATTGATGATGTATTATAATGTTACTTAGAAAAAGCTGGAAGCCGAGGAAAGTAATTTTAATTGTAAAACACAATTCCGACATATTATAAATGCGCACGTAGTACGGTATTGTCAATAGAAATATGACATAAATTCTATATATTAAAAAAAAATGTGCCGCGTTATTATTTTAAAAACAATATGGGAAAATACAAGACGCAATATACCTATATTTATTATTTTGCGCTTTCTTTTAGTAATATGTATTTGCGTTAATGTAATAATATGTATGCATGCAAGACTGGTTAACACGTATACGATACAATTAAGTGTAACGAAGCATATAGAGCCAGTACAATGCAGAGTTTGTAGAATATTTTTTCTGTAAAGTTTTCAATATCTTTGCCTGACAATGTAAGCTCATTTATTAGAATAAAATCCATAAAAATTGAAAAAATGTATTTGCGACCTACATTTTTTATTATATAGAAGATTTCGGACAAAAAAAAATTGTTTAAATCAATGTTTTTTCCAAAGTAAATACATCTCGCTTTAAAAACGATAAACAGTATATTTCTGCGAAGCAGATAGTAATAATTAACAATTAAGAAATACTAATCAACGACAATCAAATTTAAAAGTAACTCACGTGAGCACTTGACTAGAGATCAAGAAAGAAATGATGATAATTTTATTAATATACAAGCTTCACTATTTATCAATGTCTTAGACATAAAGATAAATTTTTTAAATAAAAAATAAGACGTCACACGGACTTTATAAGAATGGGATTTGGTGATCTTTTCAAACGAATAAAAAAAGAGCAATAAAAGTGTTTAATAACTTACTTTTGCTTAGACTACTTA
This sequence comes from Acromyrmex echinatior, assembly GCF_000204515.1. Next base: position 2,964,263 of record NW_011627850.1, read on the forward strand.
TAATTTTATTTTACAAATTAATGTATGTATTTTTAAAGTTCACTGACTTTGCGTCGCAGATGAAATATTTTTATGAGATAAAATGTTTACCGTACATGTGTTTGTAAACTTATTTTTTATTTCTGAATGTTGCCAACCGAAAATTATTGATTTCTTTATTCGGAAATACACTTTCTCCTTCAAGAGGGGAAAATTCCTAATTGTGGTCTTCCCTTCTAAAGGACTGTACGGACCCTTCGCAAAATCAATACAGTAAGAAATAGAGATTATTCGAGCATAAAGAGAACTCGTGTTCGAAGTCGAAGCTATATGTTTCGAGCACAACTAATTTGATAACTTCATCTCGACAAAGAAGAAATTAAATTAAATTTACGAATTTATTTCGATAAGTAACAATAAAAAGTTATATGTTTGAATCGTATAAATAAGATAAAAGTAGATATATATCAAAACATTATGATAATTAATCGACGATACTCTTTCGCTGTTTTCTTTAAAACTTTTAGAGTGAATCTCATTCTGAAAGGTTATCATTCTTAAAGATTAAATTCTTTTTCAAGATTGGCTCAATTTTCACATTTTAGAATGAGATTCCAAATAGTTTAGAGAGTATTAAAACAATCAAACAATAAATAATAGTATCATAAACGATAATAAATAAAATAAATAATAATTTTTACTATAATTGTTAATAGAAATTGCGTTTACATTATTAAATATCTGTTACATTATTTGTTCCATTTTATAATATTTAATGATAAAAAAAAAGTACAGTTATTGATCGTTAAAGGAATAAGATTAGTAGGAACGAACGTTCTGTTTTTCATAATAAATGTGCTGTGCTAAACATCGGTTTTTAGTTATTGCCCGGACAAACTTTTCCACTCTTATGTCTTTCTAGAATATTAACTGTATATTTATATTACTTTTAAGTATCTCATCGATAAATAAACATATGTATGTAATATATAAATATATATTATAAGATAAATTAAATCTAAATATACATATTTTTTATCTCACGTTATAAATTATTATAATTTGTATCATTTTTAAATTCGTTTAATTTGCGATATAAAACAAAAAAGTAAATTCTCTCTCTCTCTCTCTCCTCTTTCTTTCTCTTTCTTTATCATATTATCTGTGTATATATATTATATTTGAATTTTTTAAATTTCATACATTGATAATAATTGATACTATTATTAATCTATTTGTATTTTTATTTTTATGAATTGAATGTATCTGAAATATCCCAAGCAAAACAAAATGTCATAATTATATCGGAGCGGCATCAAAATGGCTCCAAAGTGATTATTAAAAATTATTTCTCGATTGATCACGATTTCATTTTGATGTCATTGCAACGTTGTTCTGCTTGGGATAGATCAAAATAGTCTTGCGTGAAAAAATGAGTATTTTCTAGCAACGTACACAGATGACATTAAGTAACAGTATACGATTCCGTGCTTTCCATTTATGACACAGCTAAAATGTCGTGTTCGACTGTATTACATCATTTCATCAATATCAAATTTTTATATTTTTTACCATTTATTTTTCTAGAAGTGATACTCCGATACGAGATTCAAAATTTTTACATTCGGATTCAGACATAGATATATAAAATCTTTTGCATTCTTATCATCGTTCCATTTATATCCATATTTTTATATCACTTTTCATTTTCTTTTTTATAATTTCTTATCATTTTCTTTCATTCTTTAGCGATTTCACGTTACATTGACTTGTCCTCAATTTCAATTTATTTAACCGGCGCTTATTCCTTTCAAAAAAAAGAGACTATCTCATGTTAGTCCAAAGTTCTTTCCACAAATAAAACAGACAATTACGGCAATTACCGAACGAGAGATATTGAAAAGTATATACGTAAACAGAAAAATTAAATAAGTAAAGGAAGCTCAAGAATAGTGCATAATAATATATTTACATATAAATTTTAATATTTTAATTTGTGAGATTATTATTCCATTCTTAGTTTAAGATTTGCATTTCCGATAGTAAGCGGCGAGTATGTAACTAATTATATAATCTGCACATTGCACATTATAGACTTGAAATGCAATCATAAACTGAGGCTAAAATAATCTTAAAAATTTAATTTTAAATAACATTTACCCATGATCACCGCCAAGTGATCGGCAAAGTCACGATAGGTCGAACTGATTATGTAGATGATCTCAGAAATTGAGCAAAGATCTTCACGGATTCCCTGCAGAGTCGATCCGAGAGATTATTCAGATAACTGACTAACAACTTTGTCTCCTTACAGTCTTCGAGGCACTGTCGGTACGGAATACCGAGTTAAAGTATTTGAACTTCACGCGTACATTATAACCATCTCCTTCTCCACGATGAAGACACCGTTATCTTATGCATTACGTTCTGCTATCTTCCTCCACCATTATAGTCACACAGCCGTCGGAATAATCGCCGGTGCATCGACATATACGAAGCGTGGAGCATTGACGTGCTATGTGCAGAAATCGTTGTTCAGAATTGAAGCATTGCTTTCTATAGGTGTGGATGCCGTAGCTCGTGGATGGCACATGCGCCGATTATGACCACAGGATTGGCAAGTTTTTGTAATACCAGTCCGCCAATTTTGAACGCCCAAGGCATCACCATGAATGACTTTGTTTTAGAGCCTTAATAATACAGTTTCAAATGTATTTTATCAGATAATATAATATTATATGAGGTGCCCCCTTCCTCCGTACACTCTTTTATCTTCGCAAGATAAGGTCTAATCAGAAATATGGATTTAAAAAGATCTATTAGTCTTATCAGTTTAACTTTGTAGGTGGCGTCGAGATCAAGTTAAAATCACATTGATTTTTTTTTAATGAAAATCTCCATTTTTTTATTACATATTATTATAGCTTATCTCGAGAGTTTTTCAAAACACCATAATAAAATATTCTTTCATTAAGTATTTTTTTGAGTTATAATTAAGAATTGAAAGTAAAGGATTGAAGTTACAGTACCGCGGTATTAGATTGCACTGGTTGCGTGCAGCAGAACACAACAGTTTTGCAAATATTTATTTATAATTATCTGCTGAGATAAGACTATTGTTTTAGATCTAAAAGTATTATCTGTGAGATATGATCTGTGAGTGTGAAGAAAATTTTCAACAGTGTATAATAAACGTTCTACTGAACTCAGCCAATTTGTAGGCAAATAGAGAGAGTCTTCCCATTTAATACTATATAAAAGCTATACCTAATTACTCTAAAAGCGCAAAATATTACTAAAATGTTATATGGATATTATTAAAAAAAATAAGTTATTATAATATTTTGAAAATACTATATACTATATATTTTTATTATGGAAGTATTCTATAGAGGTTATATGTTTACTTATATAATATCTTAAATATTATACAATATCTTAATATCCATGAAATATTATTAAAATATTTATAAATCTTAATTATTCTTAATTTAGTGCAATTTGAATTCACAATCCAGTAATGAAAAGTTCTTATCAGTTTGTACTGCATCTTGTGCTAAAAAAATGTTTTGGCGTGATTTTAAATATATATATCCAATTCTACAATTGCGCGCCAAAATTATTTTCAGTCTTTAAACGTATACTTATACTAAACAGATGTAACAGTTTTACAAATTAAAGTAAATTTCGTTATAATACTTTTTAATGTTTATGCAATATTACAGTAACATTAAATAATGTTACTTTTAATAATCATACAATATTATCAGAAGTGAACATATAACCTTTCATTTAATATTTCAAGAATATTGTTTAATATTATATAATTTCACACTATTCTTAAAATGTTACATTTAATATTATAAAAATATGCCTAAAATATTACTTAATATTAAATATTATCCGCTTGTAGGATAATTAATACATAGATATTATTTTATGTAAAATTTTATTTTCATAGTCGATATATTTCAAGCATGTCTGAGCCCTCGAGGTCCTATTGAATGTCATGATAATTTGCCCAGAATAGATCTTAATATTCAATTGGTATTCAACGCATTGTCGCTTTAAATTTCGCGCCTCTTAATGTGCGCAAGATCAAAAGAAACAAACGTCAAATTCGTGGTGTTTGTGCCTCGCCATGTCCTACTACACTACCGCCTACCACTGATGAATTGTCATCCATATCACTCTGATCACTCATCGATGATCTCATGGAAATGTGACTATTTTACAATCGCAAAGAATATTTCGATGTTTTGGTCAGTGTTTCCGAGGAGAATCGACAGATCAATTGATTGATTATTCTTCTTCGATCAACGGAAACACGCGAATATCAGGGTTATATCGTTGAAGGCGTAAACAGAAAAGTGCGCAGCTGTTCCTTCATTTAAATACTTTGTTTTGTATCAAGGTAGGTCAAATATTAGATGGCTGATGATTTATTTCGTCCTCAAAAAAGTATTCTAGTTGTATCGTACTCAAATTTCGAAGTTTAGATAGTTAAAATGATTGTACAAGTTTAATTTTATTAGGTTGTCACAGGTTAAAATTGAGACTGTATACATAATGGAATATTTATGAAATTATTGTCACGTCACTGTTAATTTGTGTCATTATCTATTTTTTAAATAAGCGATTTGCATGTTTAAAAGCAGATTGAACAGTTGTCTGTATATAGCTACATTGCAATATGTTGTTTTCAATTGTGATATGATAAGCAAATCCCACTGGGAGAATATGTGTGATTAAAGAAAAATTGAGTTAATGTTAGTAAAAAATAAAACAAAAATCTTTACGTATGTTATCTATTTATCACATTTAACTATATATATGCTATATACTTTGTTATAGATTCCAATATGCCAATTTTATACAGTGTGGTGGCTCGTGGAACAATTATATTGGCAAAACATGCTGCATGCGTTGGAAACTTTGAAGAAGTCACAGCGAAAATCTTGGCAAAGATACCACCGGACAATGACAAACTCACATACTCGCAAGGGCCTTATCTTTTTCACTATATCTGCGAGGATCGCCTTATTTACATGTGTATTACTGACGATGTACGTATTAAAGCCACATAAAGGTATACAAATCTTTACATTGAAAATGACACAATTCAAAAAATTAAATTTTTTGGAAAAGGTCAAAAACTCTATTTCCCTCTTGAGAAAGTTATCAAGCCAATTAATAATGATAAAAAGAATATATTCTTATTATGATTAAATATTATTTTTATCATTTTTATGTCAAAATTCGTAAAAGAATCATCCTTTTTAAATTATGACGATTTTTCTTAAAAATTATTTTTTTTTAGTTAACGATTTTAACGTTTTTTCATAAAGTTTAGTTAATTCATTTCTGATGATTGATAATAATGATGACTTAACTCATTCACGGTAATAATTCGAAAATCATGTTTTTTCAATGTCATTTTTTAAGCGATATAATAAAATTTTGTTTCAGGATTTTCAAAGATCCAGGGCATTTTTGTATCTCAATGAAATCAAGAGAAGATTCTTGGCTGTTTATGGACCAGGTGCTCAAACTGCCGTAGCTTATGCGATGAACACAGAATTTGGCCACGTTTTGGCTAACGAAATGGTACTGTCAGAATTGATTATGTATCTTGAAACATTGTCTCACACTTTACATTTTTCCATTTTAGAAGCATTACAGCGAATCTAAAGATCTTGATAGATTGTCTAAAGTTCATGGCGAGCTAGATGAGCTTAAAGACATAATGGTAAAAAATATCGACAATATAGCGATGCGTGGCGAGCGATTGGAATTGCTTGTAAACAAAACAGAAAATTTGTCTGCTAATGTATGTAAAAATATGCTCACAACTTAACATTGTTAATCATAGAATATTATAAAATTCACTTTTATTCTAGTCCGTGACGTTCAGAAAGACAAGTAGAAACCTGGCACGCTCCTTGTTTTGGAAGAATGTCAAAATTTATGTCATTGTCGGCGCAATTTTAATAGTAAGTCCAACATTGCGATCGATTTCGGATCTCTTTCTAATCTGTTGCAGTCTAACTGATTCATTTTTTTGGTTGCAGGTTGTAGTATATGTGATTGTTTCTATAACGTGCGGAGGTTTGGCTTGGCAAAAATGTGTGGGAAATTAATATATTATGTATATGTATGATACAGTGTTCAAATGCCAATTGAATATATATACAGAAATATATACAGAAGAAAAGTGAAAAGTGCGTGAAAATCTAGTATAAGACTGAAAATTATTAGATCCGCGAAGTTACACTATTTACAAATTTATTGTTATATCTTAATTTCCGTAATACAATAGAAAGAACATTCTACTAAACGTATATACACGCGTGTATGCACACACACACACACACACACACACACACACACACATATATATATATATATATATATACACACATCTGCAATATTTATCAATAATACTTATTTATACGATTATTATTTTACAAGAATCGTAACATCATTTATATTCTATGGACAAGATGTATAATTTTAATTTTCACACCGAAATGCACCATATTATATCTTATTTTACGAAAAAGTAAAAATAAAAACATTTTCTTGTTCAAGTTCTACGTTTTTATAATTTAATATGTCCATCCCATTTCTTTATGTATTTCAAGCTGTGTAAAACAAGATACTAGTATAATTTGCACAACACTGTTAACATTCTTAACTCAATTGAACGAAGTATCAAGAAATATTAATGCCAGAAATTGTACAAAAAATGGAACAGATATTAAGGAAAATAGATCTGCTCTTATTTGGAAATTCCAATTTCCTCTGAAAATTGACATATCGACAGAACGTCATCCGGATCGTGTCGATCCGAGGCGAGGCGAGGTGAAATGAGGTGTGATGAGGCGAGACGAGGCGAGGCGAGGCGAGGGTCCATAAGTCGATTCTCTCGCTACAGGGCGTGCGCGGTGCGCCGCGATGCAACGAGAACGACGTCGTTCGGCGCTGGGCGCAGCGGTGTGCGACGGGTGGCGGCGTCGTGGCGCGGGCGCTCTTGGGCGCTCTCCCGTCGCAAAGCCCGGGCCATCGCAGCAGCCCGGCGGCTCTCGCAGGATGTCGATGTCTCGCGCGGCGCGCCCTTCGGGAGGTGCCGAAGTGTCTTCGTGCCTCGTATACACGCGCCACGATTGATCGCACTCCGTCCCCAAACTCCGAGATTTTGAGCAAAACATTCCTTCTTTTTATAGACGTCCCGTCCTACCTCCTTCCCGTTCAACAAGTTTCACGGTCCCTTCCTAGAGATTTTTTTTCGTAAAAGAAGAGAAAACAAAAATTAAAAGAATCCATGATAGACCGGTAACGAGAAAGGGGGGAAAAAAGCGAGAAGTTTTAGAAGCGCGCGTTTTTTTTTTTCAGTTTCGTCCATCCTCCCTTCCAGATGGAAAAAAGAGTAGCGGCGTAAAAAAAAGCTCGCGGGAAAACCGCGTACCGCGTACGCACCCCCAAAAAACGAGCCGCTCCACGTACGCGTATGCGTGAGAAACGCGTTGGTGCGTGTGTTTACAACCTGTGGGTGGGGCGGCAGCGGCGGCGTTAGGCACCGATTACGGGATATGGATTCGCGGTGGACCCGGGTGGAGACGGAAGATTGCAGATGACGAGATCCTCGGCCGCGTGCCCGGCGAGAGGAGGCGCCGAATGAAAGTGAAAACGAGAGACTGCACGGTGGGCATTGCGATGCGAGAGGGAGGATGCGTCGCCCTCGCGAGAACGACGAAGGGTGCTGGGAAGATGAACGCCAAAAGGCGACGAATGCCTTGAGCTTTCCCCGTAAGTGCCTTTTCTTTCCCTTTTTCTTTCGCCGACTCTTTTCGAGCGAGACGAGCGAGACGCGCCAAGTAAGTCGCGGCATTCGCGACATTATTGGAGGGAAAAATTGACATACTAATATACATTAATCAACTCCCGCTTTGCGTTAAATAAACGCGAGCGTTTCGTAATTCGATTTCTGTGGCTCGAAATCATACGCTACATTGAAGCATGGGATTATCAGGATATCATGTAGCTGAATTATTTATTGCACGAAATTTAAGGTAGCATCGTAAGATCGATCGAACGGTAGACTATTCTTGAAATAGATGGCCGAAATTTGGTAAGTATTTTTGGGCCGCGATCTGAGATTGGTTTTTACTTTTAGATAGAAACATCGTGACCTTAATATTTTGTATCTAAAATGAATAACTCAAAATGAAACACTAAAAGAATGATTTATAGATCGGAAAATAATTTTGTTGAACCATCAAAATAATTATATAGGAAACTCATGCATGAATAATGCTGTCCAAAATTATTCTAACAACTAGTTTGAGCGTCATATAATTATTTCAATAGTCTGATTAAAGTAAAATTATTTTTAGATCTGTATTTGATTAAATTTTTAGATACTTCAGTTAAACCGTGAAGATCCTTCGCCAAAGGTAATTTGAGTTTTCTAACTTTATTATTCATTTAAATTCACTCTAATTTTGCTGTAATAAAATTGTGATTTTGAAATATTTCTAATATAAATGAGAAAATATTTTCATCGGTTTTATAAATGCTAATCAAGCAATTATGTTTTTCTACGTTAATTCCGATGTAGTCCGATAACTTTCGACCTATCATTTGCCGACGTTTATATTTCATCCCGTTGCGTGCTTTATTGCGTGCATCTAACGAAAGACGTATAGTTTAGATAAAACATCGCGAACGCGACATCACCGGCGCAAAAAGGCAATGAACTGTTACGCGGCATGAATAACGTTGGAGTGGAAAATACTCTACCTTTCCGCCGCACGCGACGGAAGCGACGGAAAATCGTTGCCACGGAATTCTGGGAAAACAACAAATGTATCAGAGAAGATAATATTAACACTGTATACTAGATATAGTATCTTCGTATCGATTCCCGTAAACGTAATCTTTCCGCTTTACTATACTGATACCGTTACAATCGTCTTTCCATTGTGTGCATTTAAATATGAACGCTGTATTTCCTTGTTTAATTCTGACCACCTAATTTATCCAGCTATTTATATTTTTATTGAAAAAAAAAATATATATTTATTCTTTTGTAAACAAGATCTGCACAAAAAAAAAACGTTGGACCATCGAAATTTTTTTCGGATCTTTATCAAATTTTTAGATTTGAGCAAAATCGTTAATTCTTTCTATGAATATAATAAACATTAAGCGAAAAGTTGAATTTCTTCTCTAATAGCGTTAAAAGTCAAATATCTTTTAACTCCTTTGCAATCAGTAATTTTTTACTTTTCCAAAACCGGAAACCGGAATTTCATAATAGTTGAAGTAATTTTAATTATTATGATAAATAAAAAAACAATACAGAAAAGTAATTATATGTAATTCTTGATAATTCGCGATCGACATTATTTTGTCGCGAAACTATCCGTGTTACTGCGGTCGATCCGAAATGTAGGCGTCTGACCCTACATTTTATTTCTGCTGTGCCCAGTGTTTCCTTAATGCGCGCGGGGAGTCATTTTGATGGAGAAATATTCGATGCCACGTATACCGGCCATAAAACGTTCGACGAACGGGAGGGTTCGTCCTGGAATGGCGTTAGGGACGAGCGGGAAGAATGTTCATTGACGTTAGAGACCCCCGTATCCTGGCAAGGAAGCGTTTTACTCTGGTCTGACTCATTCGTAGGACGACAAACGTCCTTTGAAAATAGCAGGGTATTGTCTTTCTTCGCAGCGAGTAAATCGAGCTGCTTGATATGATTTCATTCAGTAGTTACCCTTAACTCCTTTTCAGCCAGTAATATTTTTCAAAACTGGAAGCTGGATTCATGTGAAAGAATCATTTGATTGAAAGAAATTTATCTGTTACAAATCCAAACAGAAGAAATGTCAAATTACAAATATCAGGCAGCGAATGTTAAAGTTAAAAAAATCTTTTAAAATTCATTATTTGCGTATTTTAAAAATTAATTGAATATTTTTCATATTTAATATTTTAATATTTGACATTTTAAATATTTGAACGTAAAAATATAATTAATTAAATATTCTTTATTATAACAAAATTAACCATATATATTTTTATATAAAAGTTAATATTTCTTTTGATATTATTGAAAGAAAGCCTTTTTATTTGATTTAAAATTAACTCTATTGGAATTTATTTTAATTAAAGAACGTAAAATATAAAAAGACGTACGTCAGTGGAAATCAGCTATAGGTCTTAAAAACGTAATAACGTAATACGTCAGATACAGTACTACGTCAACTACAATTTATAGAAAGACAGTATTACGTCAGCGGCTGTTAATTTAGTTTCAATTGTTATTTACATTTCGTGCGATCATACGCTTGTCAATATTCAATTAGTAAATAAATGCACGCGTAAAAGCGAGCTGGCATTCTTCAATTTCCTCATTGTCGAAATACGAAAATACGCGACGTTTGACAATGATTCAACAATTACATTATACGCGAAGCGGTTCGAATTTGGAGAAGTGTAATCACCGAAGACTCGGCAGCAACTTTGGTAAGAGTAATTATGTATTCCCCGTGCACGTAGTAGCGTCTTAGCGGAGTATCTTGTTACTTGGCTAACAACAACTCTATGCACAACAAGCTTATCTATAAGACTTAGAAACAACACAACTAAGCGCCTAAGCGCCACTAAATCCGCTTTTCCTAAGATAAATACTAACTCCGCGATATATGTTTTACACGTTGTACTCGCGTCAATGCATTTTAATTAACTTTGCTGATAAAATCTACAAAGCTTTGCTTCATGCCTCATACATTAATAAAACGTCATGTTATACGTAACGTATAGAAATTCTAGTTATCAACTCTGCAGCAGCCGCGAGGCAATCGCCGTGGCTCATAATTATGTTTTATAATTTCGATTGAAATTATCACTGCGCTGCGAACAGGATAATTAACTCGAAGAGAACCAGATTTAATTTTCTATTTGACGTAATTAATTTCCTACAAAGTACATTCTTGCACCTTATATAATTAAGAATATCGAGATTCGCTTCTGAAATTGCCCGGCAGTGTCAGACGTAAAGAAACGAAGGTTCTTTACGTAAATGTCAACGTAAACGTAAATACATCGTAGTATTTTATATTGGCCGAGAGATGCTGTAAAAAGTTTTGATATTCTAGTAATCAGTTTGATCGTTATTTTTCATTTATTTTATATTCATTATTTAAGAGACAGTGAAAAGGATAAACAATGTTGCTTTTAAAGAATACACGGAAAGAACGGTTTTGCTAAAGTGTATCGAACTATTAATCTATATAGAAATAGATCTCTGAAAATAATTTTGTTAGACCAAAATAATGACGATCAAGCTGATTACTATTTAGAATATCAAAGCTTTTTACAGCATTGCTTATTATGCTTGAGCATCTCATATAATTATTGATAGTCCGACAAAATTATTTTCAGATTTGTATCTAAATTTTTAAATAGTTCAACAAAATAGTTCTTTCCGCGTAGGAAAAATTAAATATCAAATATTTATAATCAATATTAAAAGTTTATAAACAATAATAAATTAATAAAAAGTTTTTTTGTATAATTAATTACGTCCTATTTACATGTCGTATGACAATCTTTGAGGCAAAATTAATTTCACAGTGATATATGCACGCTTGAACGGAGGGTTTTAAAGAGTAACTTTCATCAACCACCCCGGAAATTTTTCGATGACTAATAATCGGGAGAAGCGTCGGAATGAAAATCATACGCCTTCTCGGCGTGCACTCGCGCGATCGTCTCTTTTACGAAGGGGTGAAGAGAACGTCTTTGATATCTGGGGGTTGTCGCTGGAACGAGGACCACGCGTTCGCCAACTCTTTTCAACGGGAATATTTTCGCATCGCGCGATTAAAAGCAACCTCTCGCTTTCTCTTCGCGCGAAAGGCAAGGTGGAGGAAGCGTGGCGTAGCATTGGGGTGATCTGTCTTTCAAGGGCCGATTCTTTCAGGCTGCAAACCCGGTGGATTGTGTGCGCAAGGGCCTACCCTCTTTAGAATTCCCCGTCCGTAAAGGAGCGAAGAGCTCGTGTCGAAGACAAAGACGAGGGGATCGGCGCGCGAAAGGGGGTGAAAGGAGCGAGGAGAGGCGCGAGGGAGAGGTAGTTGGGAACTCTCCGAAAGGGAGAGGTGCGATTGAGCCTGAGGGGAGGTGAAAAAGCGAGAGGGAGATAAGAAGATAAGGAAGATGGGCGAGAGCTCGCCGGATCTCAGCCTCCGGCTACGCCAGGGCAGTTCCGACTCCAGAGATTCCTTCTACATGGACTTCGCACAGGTACGCGGGAAAAGAGGGGAAGGTGAGGCATCTTGTAAATTAAAAATCATCCGTCTTGAGTCTGTGCCAAGGGTAATTACCCGGAAAGATTTCGGACGGCTCAACGCGAATTACGAGGCTGTGAAGTCCTTAAACCCGCCATTTCACTTATGACGGATTATTATGAAAAGGGCATAAATTCATGGATTTTCTACCCTTTAATACATTTTGTAAATCTGCGTTGATTACACTAATAAGAGAAAAGTCTGATTGTTACCAGATGTATTTTATTCAACCGAACATTAAAATTCAGAAAAAATTTAGAAAATTAAAAAATTTAGTTTGTCCAATTTTTATGTTAACCAAATGTAATCGAAATTTTTTACTAAAGCATTTAGTAACTATCATGCTGTTTACTCTTTACGTACTCGTTAATTGATGTGGAGCGACAGACGATAATTTCTGAAACATGAATGTCAGAGCTTAATAAATTTCTATTAAGTTATACTCGGGGTATTCTCATATCTGATACGACCCTTCTAAAATCGAGTTAAAGCGCAACGATGTGTCAATAACTGAAATATCACTTCAATGAAGCCACATGCTCTCAAAAACAAATTTAATATCCTTGTAAATATCCTCAAAAGTAAGACAATTGTAAAATTGGCTGTTCTGTGGGAAACGGGTATATAAATTATGTATCCTACATTCAATTAAAGTCTCTGTTAAATATTTACTCTGCTCACGTGTCATTTCATATTTGATGAATGCAGCGCTTTTTTACTGCTATTGATTTATTGATATTACAATTTAATGAACATTTTTCAATTTTACTAAAGTAATTTATGCGAGAAACATTTCAATATCCTGCAAATATTATTTCACTGAAAATAAGATGGATCCTTTAAAATGGCACCGATTATAGTAACATATATTTCCTAATTTTATTCTACAGGGTATCGATTCCGATATCGAGGAAGTGACGCGGCCAGGCGATAATAATTCCGATCCCATGCTGGAAAATCATCTGGAGGAGAACGGGAACGACTTACCACCGATTGAGGACATTACGACGATCCCCGAGGAGGCCTCGGAAGAATTAAGAGAGGAGGAGGAAGCGGCCGCATTGGAGGCCGCGCTTAGAACGCCAGACGGTGGCACGATTAGCACGGAAATCGAGAAACCGTCGACTGCGTCGCTCATGCAAGAGTGAGTACAGAAAATGCCTTTACCCTTGCTACCAAGTACCAACCATTCTATAATGCACGCCACTCGAAGCATGTCTCGTTTACTTCCCCCGTTGCTAATTTTCGCGGTCGTTAACGTGCCTCAAGAACATCTTGACTGAAAAATTCGAACAAGCAGCGAACAAACAGAACGAATGAACAGCATTTTCGCAGCAAAATAATCTTTAACAAGTAAGCGAAGAAGTCTATACTCAGTTGAAGTAGACATTGGTGCCTAATAATATTTTTATATGACTGTTATAATTTTCGGTTCAAACAAACTGCGCGTCGATTTATCAGTCTTGAACTAAAGTCTTAAAGCTGAAGTATTTAATGAAGTACTTAATATATTATAAATTAAATTAACAAGAAATTTACTATATACATATTAATGCTAATAAGCATTTTAAAACATTATTAAAAGACCGACAAATAATTGACGCGCAGTTTAATTATTTGAACTAGAAATTATAAGATTCACGCAAAAATATCATTAGGCACCAACATACGTTTTGATTGAATATGACCTTCACTTATTTATGTTGAACATTTTTTGATTTTCACTTACTGTTGCTACATCGCTCGAAAATAATCTTTGTTTTTAAAAGTAAATTTAATTGTATATAAATCCAATTGACCGATAAGTTTGTGTGAAAAGGGAAAAATTATTAAGAAATAATGTCTATACCGATCGAAACTGGATTATGAGTGTTTTAAATAATTTCATGTGAATTTATATATTACATTTATAGTTTCTCGAATTGCGTGCCGAATTCGTTTTTCGGACTTACAATTAGAAACGCTACTGAATTACTAGTAATATCACAAATTATCTGCTCAATTGACATCACTTTAAGAAGGTCTTAAATTGAAAATCTGTATAAATATAAATTTAGAAAAAATTATATTAATATCCTACCCCTGCAGAAATGACTGTTAGGAAATGAGCATTTCGACGTTAATTCGTATTTTCGACCGTTTTGTATCGATTGTTACCGCTTTGTATGGATCACCACAACGTAAATTACAGCCTCCCCTAAAGAGCCGGCGTTTCTCCACGTCTCTTCATTGGAGTGACCAACGCCGGCCGCGGCGGTCCCGGCGGGCAGCATTAATCACCGTCTGCGATTAACGCACATTTCCCTCGGTTCCCAGCGTATGACCCTGCACTTCGTACACTGCCGGCAATTAAACTTGATCGTAAAAAATGCCTCGGCGATTTTGCAACAACATGCCGATTTCCTCCGCGCTATCAATCCTACATTTAACGTTCAACCCTTTTAATTTCCGGTGAGGAATCTGTTTTGATGCTAATTCTTTTATTCACTATTATTATTGCTGATTTGATATAATAATTTATATTTATTATAATATTGTTTCGAAATATGAATTAACCTGGAAGGTTCAACTTATTTTTTTTTTTACGTAAACGATCAATGAGGTTTTTACACCCCCTAATAAAAAATCACTTACTAATAATATATTGTATATATTAAATGTTGATTGTTTTTCAATTTATTAGTATTTGATAACATTGGATATAAATGTAGGATTACAATCTTTTGAAAAAATAAGAAAGAACCAAATAAATATTCCAACGGAATAAGTGCGTTAAACAGTTTATTATGATTATTATTTTTAAAAAATAAAAATTAATAAAACGCGTTTTTATTGCGGATTTTCGCTAAAGTTACATTTAAAGGTTTGTAAAAAATAGTTAAAAAAGAAAGAAAATATATTGAGAAAAAGTAAGAAAACGATATCCATTTTATAACATTTCATATTTTCTCGCCGCTGGAGTATAAAAACGCACACACATACACACACACCCCAGATGAATATTACTTAGATTAATTCAATATTACTATAGTTTCAGTTATAAATATAAAGTATTTTTAATTTATTGCGTTTTTCGAAAAAAGCGATAACAGAAAAGAGAATTAACGATAATAAAAGATAAAGAAGGACCAACAAGATATTAAAATTGTTAGATATAAACATAAATATTATTTTTTAACAAATTTTTTTTTTATTTATTTTTGTTAGATATATAATGTAACATCAATTTGAAGGTGTTTTGTTCTTATAGTCAAGACTGTACACTGCTATATATTGTGATATAAATGTAATATTATTTGTTTTCGCGCGCAATCTATTAATAAAGTTATTATACATAATTTCGAATAAACTCACATCTTGTCTGCCATACACACATTTGGTCACTATTATAATTGAAAGGAAATGTGTAGGGCTTTCTACGCGATATCTGGGACAGGACGTATAGTAATGTGACAGCTATTGTTCATACATTGGCTTTTACACATTATTCGTTGCGGTGTCTCCAATGGAACCGATTTATCGAATCGAATGCCAAGTCCCTCTCAAATTCCGGCATGCAAGAGCGTCTGGTTTGCGCGCGTATTCGGTCCATTCGTGGAACTCGATTACTTCCGCCGGATATCGAACGTGAATTCGTGTGCACCGGACGACCATCGGCGTCAGAGTTAATATTGACCTGTCACTCAGTTATGGCTTACGCTCGATCTTCCCTCTTGCTTCCGGTTCGATCTTTCAAAGATCTCCTAACCAGCCTCCCTCTCTCCAAATCTTCATCATGTCGGGATTCTCCGAATCCTCTTCTCCAATCTATCAGAAAAGCAGCTTATTCCGTCGATTACATGCAGATTCAATCAACGTAGACACGTACTCAAGATGACATCTCGTATTTCGACAGCAGAAGAAATTTATATTGCGATATATTTGACGAAAACGAATTTTTAAGATTACAATACAGTCTTGGTCAAAAGTATTAGGCACTGTATTAATTATTATTTAAGATTTCAATTTTGAAAAATCAATTATGACATTTATTGTGAATTCTTATCCTTCGTTTCTAAAACTCTTTAAAGTTATATACATATAATGCCGATAACCAATAAAAAAAATATAGATAAAAAATTTTTGAAAAAACATAGGTGTTTAATACTTTTTTGGTCAAGGCTTATGTATTTATATATGTATCTCGACCAAAGTGAGATAAGATTAATCAAAAATTTAAATATAAAGAAATAGAGTTTGTTAGGATTGATAAACGTTCTGTTGAATTTATCACAATATTGTAAAAAATATAATTATGCACGCTTCATTTCGTTATGGAGGAGAAAGATGACAAAATTTCTGGTCATAAGTGTCGCGCGACGGAAAATTTATATCCTACCATTCTCCGATGAAGGAGTCTCTCCCTCTCTTTCTCTCTCGTTGAATTTGTCATCTTGGTAGGAAAATGGTAAACGCAGTGGGACAGGGAAGTGCTATCAGATATTTTCCAGTAAATGTACGAAGGCGGCCGATCTCAGGAGGCAGACGGAGAAATAAAAGTCGAAGCGTGTGAATATTAGAGTACTTCGTATATCTTAGATGCGACAATTTACCGTGCACTTTGCTAGAAAATTTCTTAAAGTAGAGGAATTGATTTAGAAAGTACGATATTATTATAATTATCCAATTATTTAACTTAATTTTCTCAACAATAAATTATTTTACAAATAATTTACAAAGAAATTTTTTAAATTTATTCCATTTACAATTTTAGACTCCTTTTTTATTGTACTTTATTAATTGCTATTAGCCATTTTAATAACTATTAAAGCAAATCCTGCTGTGTATCTAATACACATTGCCAGTTATTTTCCTTTTTTTTTTTTCCTGAATTCTTCCGTTAACCTCTGTTTTCCCATCACAAACCCTTTTCCTCTCGAATTCCCGGCACGTAACCGAGACAAACCGATCAGCTGGCGCGCTGGCGATGTAACGGCGTGTTACGCCGCTGCAAATTTGATACACCGCTAACGAGCTCGCTATCAAACGGTCGCATATCCAGGCAGGGACAGAGAGAAATGATATACGTAGAGAAAAGGATCGATAGATACAATGGTCAGGGAGCCGGTCTGTCCCGATTAGGGCCTCAGTTTGCGATGCGGGGTCCGTGAGTGCTGTGTCATGAGCCGGAGGGCCGTGATAGTGTCATCCGTTGGTGAGGGCCGTTCATGAGGGCCAACGTACTACCGAGACGATCGAGAAAAGCGCGAGTCAAGGTCACGGGTATGCTCATCAAGGAGACGTCACTCAGGTATCACGATTTCGCTGCGATGCTCTCGATATCTCTTGCATTTAAGGGTATACAAGTGTTCCTCCAAAATTTTATCTGTATACGCATCGATATGTATAATTTAATGAGATTTATAATTAAATATTGATATCGTTTTGAAGTTGAAATTATATTGTACGGATAAGTCGACAGTTCATATTTTTATTAAAAAATAATAAAAAAGACAAACTGTTTTTGCGTTAAAAATTTATTGCACTCAGAGAAAAACATAGTAGTAGCAACTACGAAGGTAACAAACTGTATAATATATGTTTTATATGCGGAATTAATTTATATAATTCAATATAAAGTGTTTTACAGTTGCAACAATTATAAAATAGTTTATTCAATTATATATATGTACACATACATACAGTACTTTTACACATATAACTTATGATTGTCACCTTTGTAGTTACTATATGTATATCTTTTTTTCTGAGCGCATAGTAAGAAAAACGGAAAGGAAGTTAAATAATACATAAAAGATATCAGATGACGGAATGACAATGAAATGATAAGCGATAGAATCGATGTTTTCCGCTGGCAGAAATCTCGGAAGTGTAATTCCCATTGTAATATGCGGAAAGTGATGAAAAAGAGAGAGGCCGAGTTGGAATTTTCCAAGCACAAAGTTCAAAGGGACGCGAAGAGTCCCTGAGTTCTGAATAAGAGATGTACTTTGACAATGGCTGCGTGGCAAACGAATTCAAATGAAATGCCAGCGACGATTTCGTAGAATGTGAAGAATTTCTTGGAAAATCGTGCCGAGAGACGACAGATCATGTATGCGACAACGTGTGAAAAATTGCAATTTGCCTTCGTGAATATTCGAAAGATATTTAGATTCGAAAATGTGGAAATGCGAATCTTTAATAAAGATTTTAAAGAATTTTTATATATAAAGAAATGTAATGGGATTAGCAAATGCATTTGCTATTACAATTATTTTTTTACTCTTCTCCATTTTTAATTCTAGACTAGAAACAAAAACAATTAGTTGAATTAAATGTAAATTTAATAAAAGTAAATAACATTGTGCCGCATAGAACATTGATCAATTTACGGGCCAAACTTTACTGTCCTCTCCAAATAAATTAAAATTGCAAAGGAACCAGGTCAGCGTCGAACCGAGAAAAATTACGAAAAAAAAAGAGGAGAAGATGCTGAGGGACGTCGATGGATAGAAGGTAGCATAAGGGCAGGAGAGATCTCCACCAAAGGGTGGCGATACGTCGGCTTCTCAAGCCCTTCGCAACGAGGGATGGTACTCGACCACTGAATCAACCCTCTCAGTTCCCTCTCGTCCTATCCGTTTTTTCCCTCGGCCAACGACACCCTCTCTCGCTCCAACGCTTCACAACGCTACGTGATTATTTCAAAAAGCTCGGAGGTACGAGACGAGCTTCTGTCCTCCCATCGCTGCTATTGTATCACGCTAAAACCACATTGCTGCGAAATATTTTTACGCTGTTCTGCGTACACTTCGTAAAAGGACCGGGGTTCTTCCTTTACTCTTTCCAACATCGGGGTCAACGATACGCTGAATCGTTTATTTTCTAAAATATGCGGAACAACGCTGAATCCTGTGAAATATCGAAAAAATCAAAGCGCGCAATTTCTATAATCATGGTGAACAAATCTTGATTTACGCAGACCTTTTTTAAAGTTACTTTGATTAAAATTTGATAAAATTTATGACTGAATTAGGAATGTTAGAACGTAAAAAAATGAAATAAAAATAATATTTTTGCACTAATATCAACAATCGGCTAGAATATTTTTGATATAATGTCCCTATTATTAAGTTTTATTAATACGTATCTCCGTAAAATAAAATTTTTTTGCCAAGTATTCCTTTTACGATAATTCGATAAATATACTGAACTATACGTAACTTCGAACGAATTCTTAATCATTTACACAAATTTTTACATATTCGTGAACTAGAAAATGCACGCGCGTGCAAAAAGTATAAAAAGCGTTTTATCATATATCAGATTAAATAGATCGGCTACTATTATTAGATAAATGACTCGTGTTAGAAAGTCAACGCTACGTCATCTAATGATACTCACAAAGCCATCAGCACTAGTCGGTCTCTTCCTGCAGCCAGTGTCAATGTAATGTGTCAAACATTATGGCACCGCGTTGACCTTAAATCAGGCGGGCGCGCGTGGGTTTATATAAAAACCACGAAGTGCATATGCACTTGTATATCTCTATCTTTCTGTACTATATATATATATATATGTAGATATATTTCTTTTTTAAATTAATGCCTTTGTTAAAATCATAATACATTTGTCAGTAGCGAATATGAGTTAATTAACGGACGCTACTAATTAAAAAAAGAATAAAATATGATCACGAGAAAACGTGAATATGTAATTGAAGTTAAAATAAATGCATTCGTTGCTGTAGCTGTCGCAAGAATAAAGCCTCTACTATTAAAAAAATAATTGAGATGTACTTATATGGACCTTATCGAACGTGCAATTAATTAATTAAAATCGCTAATGGAAGTCAGTAAGGCGTGGTCGAGACGTTATTCGCAATTTTTCCATTACGCAAAATATATAAAAAAGGTAGAGACGTTTCACACATGCATGTAAGTGTCACACTTGAAAGTGAATTTTATCTAAGCACTTAATTTTATTTAGGCATTAAAATATGCTTGTTGCAAATGAAAATTATACTCTTAATTTATCTATGTAAATTTAAAACATATATTTCGTATTCTGTAATTATATCATAATTAAATATGATTGTTAATCTTTCCAAACTCAGTTTAATAGTTTTACTGCTTTACATATATTCTGTTTACATATATTCTATTTCTTTTTTAAGTGATCATCCTTATACAAAAATTAGACGGATAAGATAATTCACAAATTGAATTAAAAATCTAAGGGAATCTCATGATAGAAAAATGTTTATCTATTATATCCTCGCCTTGTAGACGTAAAATCATTTAGCATAAAATACATTCTTTTCAATGAAGAAATACATGACATACAGATGCGAATCTTAAGGGACGTCATAATTTCATATAATTAAAGCTGAACAGAGAAAATAATAACGGGATACTAATAGATACGAGATGTTAACAGACACGTTCTATACAGTTGGCCAGGACTGCCGGTCGCGCTACCGTCACCAGCCTCACCATCCGCGGTAATCGTCTCGCCGGAAACGCTGTCTAGACACAGCAGCAGCTCACCTTCTCGCGTTCACCGGCCACCCCAGTTTGCGTTGGCCCTACCATGCTCTTCGCAACCGATTCCGGCGGTCTGCTATCCGGCGTCGACCTTCCTCGAGGTCACCGACGAGCGGAAGTGGAAGAACCTTGGCTGGTGAGTAGCGGATCAAACCTTTCTCCATCGCATTGAGGTCGATGTACCATCTCCCGATCAATCCGGGCCTTCTCCCAACGTTGTGTGTCTAATCAAAGCTAATTTCCAGCATTACACGCGATTATTAATGTTTCTTTAGCCATTTTCATATCGCTAAAATATAAATATTTATACAATGATTTACACGATGTAATAACGCATATAATAATCTCATATGTATAATATTACAGTAATAACAGCATGCGCGTGCAATAATCTCGTATGTAGCAACGGTGCTTAGGTAATATCATTAATATTAATTGGATCATTAAAAGCAGAAATTTGCAGTTTATTAATTATGTGTGCGGATTATGGTATTATTTACTAACATATTCGATTCTGTAAAATGACCGAAGAATTTTAAAGCTGCATTTGCACCGTTACTTATTTACAGAATTATTGATTCGGTGAAATGATTACTATTGATACGTTCCGCATAATAAAATACGTTCCGCGCGATAAGATTCGTAAAGTTAAAATGAATCTTTCAACTTTTCTCATAATCTGATTTAGTCCCTCAACCATTGCATTTCGCCAGGATTCGCAAATTTAATTTGCTCTTCGATGTACGCGAAAGGGGAATACCGGTCGCCACGGAAATTTCACGTGATCCTCCAGGTTATCCTGACCGACGTCTGTACCGCAATTACCGGCACTTTATGAATCAAACACACGCGTACAGGCGACCACGCGATTACTCGTAATTGAGCCAATTCTTACGGGGGTGGATGTATTTGCGGCCAATGGTACCTCCGCTGTAACGTTACACGATGATAGACATCGAGCTAACGATCCATCATTCGCGCGGTTGTCCTCAATCTCTCGTTTTCAATGATTCCTTCGAGAAAAGATGTTTTTATCTGGGTCAGGGCCGAGAAAAAGAATCTTAAACACTTAAACAGATTTCATGCCGTGAAAAAAAATCATAATAGCGATTATTTTAAATCTCGATCGAAATTAATAAAACTAAATTGTAGCGACAATAAATGAGATATATCTGGATTCACTATATACATAAGTAAAATGACATTATTAAATTCCATTCGATGCGGTTCGTTGATTTTAATTTCTTTTCACCGATAAAGGTTGTGTACGTGTGGATTTATAAACTAGCGGATTTTTAAAACACCTCGTCAGTATATTTTCAATAGAGATCCGTTTGGCAGCTGGCAAGTAGAGCTGGCAATTGAAGAGGAATAGTATGTTTTCTCAAAGTATAGCCGGAGATGGATCTATTTCCTCGAGCGAGGATTTAATCCGCGCGCGACGTGATTCCGCGTTTCGTTCAGCTTCAATTTCCGTTTCTGATGCAGCGACGCCCTGGCGACCACTTTGAGCGCGCTGTACGGGAAACTTCTGGTTGTGATGGGGATCGCCTTTCCCATGGCGGAAGTAATATCCACGTACATACCGCCGTCTTTCTACGAGGCTTTCTACCTCTACCTCTACTTCGGCAGCATGATCTTCCTCGTGTACATGTACGCCATGCTGTTTGGGGACAACAAGACGAAATCAAGTGAGTCCAAAAGCACGTAAAAAATTTAGCATCCGATCGATCCTCGTATATACCTTATCTATCGTGATAAATATTTCCGACTCGTAGGAAATATCGATTCGGCTGTTACGAGCAAGTATTCTTTGAATTCACGCGTATACGAAAAGAACGATTTTGCTGAAGTATCTATAAAAATTTAGCCAAATACAGATTTGAAAATAATTTCGTTAGCTCATTAATACTCGTTTCCATCAATGATTAGTAGATTAACTTTAATCTTTTACTTTTTATCTATCTATAATATTAAGCGTCCTATATATATAAAATTATTTTTATGATTCAACAAAATTATTTTCAAGTCTGTATCTAGCTAAATTTTTAGATACTTTAGCAAAACTGATCTTTTCCGTGCAGAAGTAAGCTTGCAATAATCGGACCATCGCTTTGGCGATAGCAGCCTTACAAACCGATCAATCCACATTTACGCGCACAGTTACGCAACATTATGTATATCATCATGATGACCTCGCTTCATTTGATTCTCGTCAAAATTCCTCTCTCGGTCGGTAGCGATCGTCAAAATGAGAGCGATCATCGAAGGCGATGCCGATCTCAAATGGAATGACGACGATTGTCGCTGCGTAACAACCGATTGCAATTAACCGGTTCTCCATAAATCGTAAATTCGCGGAACAGAGAAGCAGAAAGACGTGTGCGATCTGGACTCGTCGAGATCGTCGAGCGGCGCCGGCGGCGACAGTGACGCGCCTGAGAGCGGATGCCCGCACGTGAATCCGGTACGTCCGGTCCAGCACTACGGTAGCTTCTATCTGCGAATGGGTGCTGTGGCGTTCGGCATCGGTTCAATGATCTACTCCGGGTTGGAATTCGGCCAGTACTTTGAGTTGGAACAAAACACCAAGTGTCACAACATCATGCTGGCCCTCACACCTGCCACGAGAATGGCCTTCATCTTCATCCAAATGTACTTCATATTTCTAAACAATGAGGTGAGTAGGCACTGACATCTACATGAGCCGTTCTCATGACTTGCGACCTTTCTCTTAATGACAAACGATCTTGATCGATTTCTAGTTTAATTTTTCTGAGCGAGAATATCGAGGGTCACTTTATACCGCTACGTATCAATTTTCAATATTACGTATCTTTACAATTAAATTTTGAATTAAAACCGTATTGAAGCAAAATCTATTTGAAAATAATTTAAAAAATATAATAGTAAATATTAACAACAAAGTATATAAGAAAATTGTTATATCTATATATATCCAGCAAACAAGCTGACGTCAAAATGCGACAAATAACGTTAGCTTGTTTATTACTGGATAGTATATAGAAAATTACTGCACTTCTTGAGAATCGTTGCACATGTTATATTGGAAAACTCGATGGGAAATCCACTGATGGAAATACCGAGCTAACGCAAGCTCGTCGGTTACGGGGTTAATGAAACAGAGGGGTGAACAACCCTGAGAGCAACAGCAGACCGTAACTATTTAAACGCTCTAGTGCCCTATCGCTATAAAGTGCTATTCTTTTTATTTTTAATATTAACGACATTCTTATCGACTTAACTCTTATTTATGTAACATTTAAAAGCATTAACACAAAAAATTTCTATTTAAAAAATTGCTGATGAAAAGGATATATACTTGCAGGTAACTTGCAACTTTTTTTCTCCTCTGTTAAAACCATCCATATATGCATCTATATAACACTCAGTACAAAAACGAATGTATATATTTAAATTATATATTAAAAAATATATATATATGTATATATTTAAAAATTGATGTAAATATGTAAATAGAGAGAGAGAGAGAGAGAGCAAATTATTAAATTTTATTTTTATAGTAAAACATTACCTTATATTTCAGCAGATGAAAGTTTATCGTCATCGCGTTGTTGCACGTTTCGGATTAATGCATATGATCGGCACGAATCTATCAGTTTGGCTGAACGTTCTCGTGCAAGAAACAAAACACGAGATCCTCACATTTTACAATCCGGAAAACAACTCCCTCAGAATTTCTCACAGACTAGGTAAACGCGATCGAACATAATCTTCCATTACAATTCTACGACCTATTCTTTCAAATTCTTGACTTTCAAATTTTCAGGTTCGAAAGGACTTCATCTCGGTGGTCACATGCATTCTCATCACGGAGAACACGTACGATTACCGCGCGGTCTCAAAGGACCTCATCACATGTTCGAATGTAGAAGGACGAATATAATGGGATCGTTGGTACAAGACGCCAGTCCTTTCCTTTTTCCGTGCACGATAGAATACAGCTTGATCTGCGCGGCTATTTTATATGTAATGTGGAAAAACATATCGAAAGTTGGCTTCACGAAGCCTGCAACGCCGCCGGGCTCGCGTCATCACGCACATGCCTATAGGTACAGTAACAATACATTCGCCTACGCTATAGTAATAATATACGCCTACAGCTGTAGCAATAATACATACTTACATACACAAGTACGCGAATAACAACCCAGTTCACGAACTAATTCCGCTGGTGCGCGCAGCTTATCGGAGAGTCGATTGTGAATAATATTCTAACGCAATGAAACGCATAACAAATGGCACTAGAACTTATGTACGTCACGAATCATGAATTTCAAATAAAAAAAAAAAAAACTTTCAATTATTCGCAGGAAATCGCCTCATCATTATAGCGTGGATTGCGCCCGCGCGCACAAGGGTCTCTTCGTGGGCATTTTGATTCTAGTGCTGACCATAATCTCCCTCATCCTCTTCTTCGTTCTCATTTCACGGCCCGAGCTGGTCAGCCTCGCCGTTACCGAAGTGAACGTCTGCGAATTGACGCTCTACGGAATGTCGACTCTGGCGACGATGATCGGCATGTTCCAGATGCGTAAGCTGCGCTACGATGGCGGCAGAAATCTGGAGCTCGACAACATCCTCCTGGTGGCCGCTCAGACCGGCATGTTCATCTACTCTACGTTCACCATCATCGGCGGCCACTTCACCCTGCAAAAACACACGGTCCTCGTGCTGGTCACCGCTCTGGCCAGCGTCGTCCAGACTACCTGCCAGACCATTTTTATTCTAGACTCGTCGAGGCGCACGGTCGCCACCGCCGAGCAGATACGCAGGAAGCCAGGCAGAGAAATCGTGACGTTTCTATTGGTGACGAATCTGGCTATGTGGGCGATCAACACGCTGGAGAAGTCACGGGCGGAGTCGCATCCGGTGCAGTTGCACTTTTATGGCCTGTGGGCGTGGACGATCATCACTCATGTCTCGATGCCGTTGGCGATCTTCTACAGGTTCCATAGCACTGTATGCCTGTGCGAAGTGTGGAAGCGGGCCTATAAGGTGAAACCCACCTACATGTGACGCAAGGGGTCCCGTGAGATCATATGGAAGACCGGTGGGATTCCGCAGCGGCCCAAAAGTCAACTATCGAGGCTTGACGCCATTGCGGAGAACGATCCGGCGTATTTCATTTGATTGAAAAAGACATCGAGTCACAAAAATGGTTTTAAAGGAGAAAAATCCGTTGGGCAACGTAATAAGAAGTAGACATTGGTAACTTTAAACGGACAGAACCTTTCTAATCCGAGCATGATTGATGCATTAATACGTACATGACAATTCATACGCACATTACGCACATCTGTATCGATTTCAGGGTATATTTCGGAAAGTTAACGGTATATAATAAATAGATTCGAGTATCCTCGATATTACATGATCACAATTAAAGAAGAAGACGTTGGCGGACAGATACTCATAATAAGGCTAATAAACAGTAGGTTACTTCGTCATTTATCGACGGTCAGTGTTCTAGCTAGCCTTGTACGAATTTATTTCGTCGGTATAAATATTGGCGACTCCATACAGCGCTATTGTGTAAGTTTATAATACACTAGAACTGCAACGTACTAGAAATCATTAAAACAACCGAGGGATTATGCTCTTTGTTTATCTGACGTCCCAAATAGTAAAATGCTAGCAGTTTGCTGACAGATTGACAACAAATTTAGATTCTTACTGTAGATCCATAGCCATCTGTGTCCGCATTAAGCTCAGGATCTATTGACAAAATCTGCTGACATGCTACGCCAGAAACCAAGCAATATCTGCGCGTACAGGCAATCTGATGGCAGATTGACAACAGAAATTAAACAAAAGCTGTAAATCTTGCTCGGTTTCTGTTTACTGGCTTTGTTCTATTTTTGATGGTCTAATATCTACTAATTGACGGCGGTTTGGTTGTCAATTATTAGATATTAGAAACTGTGTGAATATTGTTGCTTTTCTGTCAATAAAAATTGATAGTGTAAAATTGGTACTAAAAATCTGTTTCTTTAGATTTAACTATCTGGGATTACGTTCTGTATTGCTCCTATATTCCACGGCACAAATAATACATGAGAAAGAAGACTGAGAAAATAGTCCTCGTATGGAACTGTCTCTCTTGACTCGCTCATGTTGAGCAGAATCCCTCTCACCTTGTATAGCTTTCTAGTATGTTAGAGTTTACTGGTCTAGTATTACTTTCTAAAAAGAAACACCATTCTAAAATGGATTCGCCGAAAATTATCAGTATGATTCGCGTCGAAAGAAACTCCAAAAAATTTTAATAAACTCCAAAAATGCGTATTAATTGTGAAATCCTATTGCTGATAAGCCGATTTATCAAAGCACGATATTATGTACGGTCTCCTTGATATCTACTCGACCATTTTTTAGAAATTTCGACATAAATAATTCCCTTATCCTAATGATATATTTGTAAATAGCCTCCAACTTCACCGCGCTGAGAAACCGACACGAAAAGAGAAGATTTGCAAACCACACGAATGAGCTTAACAGCAGAATCGCAGTATTTACGCGATAAAGGGACATTGATGTCTATCGCTTGCCATCATCGCAGTCTTTGCCCTAATCGATAATCCTACAGAAATAACAAAACTAGAATCACTGTAAGATAAGTGAATTTCATTCGATAAAAGAGAAAGTGATAGCAGTGAATAAACGATTCCATTCGTATCTCGTATCAATTCCGCAATATCATTCGAATTGATAGAAGATAAGGAAAGGCATTTATATGAAAGAATATCTTGAGAAGTGAAACAAAATCAATTGTACTTCTCATAATCAGACAATCTGACTAGTTACACAGTAGAATCATTTTGTATTTATATTGAAACCGATTCTTGTAAAGTAATAAAATTTTTGTTTAAAAAATTAATTTTTTAACATATTCGAATGTTGATTTAAAGTAATGCATTATTTAAATATTTTGTATTAAATTGATGTTCAAAATTTCTTAGTTTTAAAATAATAATTTATGAGTAAGCAAATAAATATCATAAAAATAATTAATATTTTTAAATACAAGTAAATTCTAAGATAATAATTTTACCGATAAAAATATGCTTCCACAATTTGCTTCCAAATTGTGTCAGTATTAAATTTTTTGCGTTATTTTTTTTAAATATAATATTCATGTTATATATTTTCTAACATATTCATCTTGTTAAAATAATACAAAAATTTGGATGGACCATTTAAGACACGTGAAATGTGTTATAAACTTAACATAAATTTTCTTCAACTGTGTAGCTAAAACTTTCTCAAAATAGAGCTCACTCATAAATATTGAATCTGATATCTGCTATAATACGTACATTCTAAATTTTTCTCTTGTAGATATTTAAATGACGATTTTCTCAATTCATCAGTCGACCAAAACGATTTAATGTAGAGATACGAAGGGACATAATTAATCATTATTTTTGTTAAATGTTTGAATTAACATTCGCTCAAATATTTGAACACATGATTCTGTAGGCGACAAAAAATGTTCATTCGTTAGAAGTAGAAAAGGCTAGATTCTTCTTAGAACCAATCTGGTCGAAGCATTCGGCTTAGGTCTTCGATCCAATATGGGAACAATGAATCTTCTTCGTTCGATAAACTTTTGTATTCATTCTGAGTAGACGAACGAGAGTTCGAGAAGAATCGGACTCCCTTTTCCGAAAGACTGAAACGAATGTCAGGAGAATGATCAGAGCACTAAGCGTAAATTCTGATCCGCTGAACCGATCGAACCGAGTCCTCTAACTATGTGTAACCTGAATGTTTGGTGCTCGTATAATTCAAGGCGCTTGGACACTCTCACGGATATCCGTCTTCCACGTAGTACAAACTGCAGCTTAAACAACAATTGTCGTGTACATGTAGATGACTCGAGAGTTAAAATAGCGACAGGGAAAAATAGATTACGAGTATGTTTAATAGCGCAAACAATAAATAATAATAGAACACTTATATATTACAATAAATAGAATACTATAGATTTTTTCATAATAAATAAAAGTATCAACCATTATTACGTGAGACAATTACATAAGTACAAGTGAGAAACAAATCTCGCTGGAGTTAAAGATATTTTAATACTGACAATATGAAAAAAGAATCTACTCCTCTCAGTTTTCTATTTAACAAACTCGAAATCTCTCTTAATTCTCACGACTCGCACAGACCACGAACTTCATATTTTCGAGCGACTTGCAATGTCCATATATAATTCAATAAAGAAAGAACCATATAGATATTATTAAATACCCTAATGGAATTTAAAACGGAGAACACTTTGGTCCTTTTATATTTAAAAAAAATATACGCACAAGAAGATTTATAAATATAATTTTAGAAATATTATCGTAGAAAAATCTATTTGTAAAAACGGAAATAATTAGTACCACTGTTACAATCGTGATTTATAATGCACGAACATTTTATTATCGACGTTGAATTGTATTATCAAGAGAAACTTATTTTACGTCAGGCTCAGAAAACTGAATGATCAGGATCAACTCGATGGGGCGAGTATCTAAGTATCGTAGACTTCGCGTGATTTTCAAAAGTAGAACGATAGAGATGAAAAAGTGAAGACGTTCGAAGTAGAAATACAGTACAATGGCTGATCATATCATTAAGCCTTAAATCCGTCAAGAAGAGTGCTGTCCGAACTGATAAGAGATAAAGGGGATCAAGATCGATCGCGATCGACACGCAAATTTGAAACTAGAAACAACCTACTCGAGTTTCTTTCATGCTCAATTGATAGATGTGAGGATGAGATCACGAAGTGAAATGAGCGAACGAATAAATTGACATGTGTGGTCACGCATGGATATACGTATGTATGTGTGTGTGTGTATGTGTGTGTGTGTGTGTGTGTGTGTTTTGCGAATGCGTGCCTGATATGAAACAAGAGCAAAGACAGAGAGAAAGAAGTCGAGGTTTAATGGAAATGTAGGCGTTTATGAGTAATATGTGTTCGTGCTAGAAGCTTTTTGATATCGATTATCGCCGTTGCGAATTCTAGTTATCCGGTCGGTGCAGTCGATCTTTTGTAAGATATAGTTTCTTTAAGACGGCTGTAAATAAACGGTGGAGAATATACAATAAAAAAGCGAATTCTCGGTGTTTAGCGCTAGTTGTGTCGACATGTTTCTTCCTATAACGTATTTATGTATATATGCATATGTATATATAATATATATACATATATATACATATATATAATATAAATATATACATATATACATACATACACATATTTATATATATATACAAGATATAAATATATATTTATTATTACGTTGTTCTATATAATATTTATTATAATCTGACATAGGATTTACGCGCGACATGTTACGTTTATTGAGAATCCCGAGGACTTATGCCGAGATCCCATGTCCATTCTTTCCTTCACTTCTTCTCTCTCGCCTACATCTTCGTCTTACATAGAGCAGTCAGAGAATATCGCAGCAGGAAGCGATATGAAAAAATACAAGTAGGCTTCAAAAGTAAATATTAAATAATGCCTAAGAGAGCAACAAGGCTTCAAAAGTAAATAATAAATAATGATTTAGATTAAATCGTTACAGCCTAATTATTAATATAATTAATGATCTCCCGCTATACATTTTACTTCAAATGTTGCAAGAGAAAGCCTTTTGCAGTAGATTCGTCCTTTTCGCATAGACTTTTCTCGTGCACATTGTTAACGCGTTTACGATCTCGGCATGAATCCTCTCCATAAAAAGATAAAATCAGGGCGAAATCACGAAGGATGCAATTCACATTTGCGAGTGATATAAGAGGAGAGAGCAGAACGAGGAAGTTGCTATATCACGTCTCTGAACTGTACTTTTTCTATGTCCGCATAATCTAGTTCCTACGCAATGTTTGTACTCTTATACCCTTTGTACTATTTGTACCTTACGAATTGCAATACACTCGTCCGCAATAACGAAACGTTCCTTTTTATTTATCCACCATTATCCACGATTATTTTTTCCGAGAGAAATACCGCAATATTAATCTTCGTTAAATTAGAAAGTGCAGATAATGTCAAACCGCATTTCTATTATGTTTGCTCCATGACAAAAATGAAACAAGACTTTAAATATAGACAATTCGAGTCTATCTAAAATTGAACTTTCTATGTAATAACTTGCTTCGTACTACGATAAGCAGCCATTAACAATGCAACGACGACAGAGAATAATTCAAATAGCAGAGAATCATAGCTGAGCTGACCTAAATACCCGCGATTCCGGAGTCGATTCCGCGAGTACATTCGTGATCTCTCAATGTTGAGACAAAACCTTCCTCGGGTCCAAGGTTATCCGGTGACCGACCCTCAATCTGAATCTAATGGAAATGAAGTTGAATCGCGTCGTAACTTTCTCTTCGCGGCGCCAATCCATCTCGTGCAAATTGAACCTTTAAGAACATACTCATATCAATTTACTCAATAAATCTACCGATAACTAAATCGCGATTGAATATAGCATTTTATTGCAAATTATAATTACATTTTCATATCCTATCTATAAGTATTTATTTCTATTTTTTTTTTATTTCTAATACTATTTAATGTATACATATACTAGCAACTTGTGTTTGCAAAACACAAGTTCTGCTAGTAAAGTGTTAATATTAATTGTAGTATTAATAATGACACACTATCTGAAGCGCATTGTAATACTATTGTACTAATATCTTTCGCATGATGAATAATTATTGAATTAACTAAATTAATTTTATATTTTAATATTTGAAAATGTACATGTGAGGAAGATAATTAACTGCATTAGATATGTTATTAATAATTAACTGCAATATTGGATGTGTCAGTAAATGTTTTCCTGCGTCTCTTGAGATGCAATTAGCTAAATTAATAAATGGAATATTTACTCTTAATTACTCCATTTTAAGTAAACTTAATTAAATGCTTCACATAATTCGTACGAATACGAAAAATTACTAATTAATGTTGATTATTTGTTTCATTAATTTTTTATTATAACCAATATCACTAAAACAATTCTAAATATATACTGGATTATTGTTTTCGTTAAAGATCTTTGAATTCTCATTGCTCCGTCGACTTCGAGATTATACTAAATTACTATTATAGTTATTCCTTATTTTTACTGTTGGCTTAAAGATTTAATACTTCAATTTTAGATTGCTTCTGTCTTATGTCAATAACATATTGATAATAAGAAATTAATTAATTATACTTTATGTATAATTATTTATATTTGGTATAATTATTTACAATCAAAATACTGTAATGCACAACCTTTCTTAAACATTATTTTCAGAGGATCACTTTTAGAAATAAATAAGAAATTTTCGGCCACATAATGTTATTTCGTTTACATAAAATAGAAAATATAATTTTATATTTTCGGCTATGAGTCAGCAGATCGCAAAAAATTCATAGATGGATCGCAGGTTATGTATCACTGTTTTATACAATTATTTATGTAATTTAAAAAAAAAATAGAAGCTTTTTGTACAATTATATACAATTAATTGTATTACCTAAATACTTTGTGCAATTGTATAAATACTTGTATAATTTTTCAGGACTTAAAATGATACAAGAGCTATTTTTGATATCATATCAATCGAGATCTTTGTTGACGATCTTCCTGTGAAGAATTTAAAAGAGCTGCGGAAAAATAGTATGAAGTCCAATCTGGGAGAGTAGGATGTACATACGTGTGGACATGTACAACGAACGAGGGATGCGTTTTTATCGTGGCGCGTGAGAGAATCGTTACATAAGAGAGCGTGCGAACGATACGACCCTTAAGTATGCGCTCGATTTAATGCCTAATGTTTGCCAGTTGCAGGTTGTTGCTGTCTCGCGTGGGTGTGTTCCCGGTTCTAGATTTCCGAAGGCGTCTCGTCCGCGACCTGCTGATCGCCTTGTGCCTCGAAAGAACACAAGATGAAAAAGTGACCGTTCTTTACGCGAGAGCGCGAAGATCGAAGTTGTCTAAATGCGCCAATAATATATATATAATTATAAATACTGTCCTAAATACATTTCTACGTGTTATTGCATATTTTTAGGATAATATTCATAATTCATTGTTATTTCAAGACTATTTTAATTAATGTCGTAGAATTCTGAGACTGTAAATCAAATATAAGTAAAATAATGCCTGAGTCTCTACACGATTGTTGGTGTGGTAAATAATATATTTATAAGGTAATAAGGTATAATTTGTAAACAATTAAAATGCACTTACCAACAAAGTTAATTGCACATATATATAAACTTAACTATTGTAATTAAATTTCGTTGATAAATACAGTTTTCAATTGTTGGCGAATTATATCTTATTACCTTATAAATATATTATTTAAGCATCAACAACCGCAGAGACTCATACACGCATTTTACTTATATTTGATTTATTTTTGAAGTCACAAAATGATTTTTATTTTTATTTAATTTAATCTTAGGCTGTACTTAAGATAGTAATGTAAATACCGACTATGAATATCGGCAGCAAATATCTTGTACAAGTCACGTTGGCACTTGTTGCATACATTATTATTGCGCCAATTTGTAATAGAAAGAAATTATAGAAATAAATGATAAAAATTTCTTGCTGCTAATCGATAACATCATTTGTGATGATTAATAATTAAGAAAGTAATAAGTTGGAGAGATACATTGCGCAACTGCAATGTGTTTCTATATATATTCTTCATCAATAATTCAATAATATTCTCTATGTACCGCAGCTAAATGATTAATGTCTTTTTCTTTTTGATAGGGAATAACCAATAGAACGAGATTACGACGATCATGAACGCTAGACTTTAATTATAATGCTTCATAATATTAAAAATAACCTGTCAGTGGATTTTATGTAGTAGATATACTGTAAAAAGTTTACCCTACTTTCGCTCGCAAATTAACCTCGTTGTAGGATATCACCGAGATACTCTCGACGGAACAGCCGCAAATTAAAAGCAAATAAGCAACACGCGAATATTTATGTTTCGTGAAAATTGAGAATCAAAGACGAAGAAATAACAGTATCCGTTATTATGCGTTGTAAAGCATCGCGATCTCGTTTCCAGACAGTGCGGAGGATCGTCCATGGGGGAAGTACCCGTAATTACGAGCTAAATCCACCCCTCCGGGTTCTGGGCACTCGGAAGAGGGTGCATTTTAGTCAAACCCCGCGATACAGCCCCGTATCCATCGTAACACGGAGCCATTTAAGTCGTAATGTATAAAATCAATAGACTCGGCAGACTGCTTCTAAATTGGCATCGGTTACTCAATGGGATAACGTAAAAGCATTTTATTGTTAATTACATTATAACAATATCTTCTTATAACAATATCTTCTTTATTATTACGTATGTTAGTCATGTGAATAAGCTTTCCAAGAGAACAACAGATTACGATAACGTTAAAATGTATAGTAACTGATTAAAATGTGACTTTTAATAATCATTTTAATTAAATTTGATGTCATCATGACTTTTTCGTTCTGCTTGGGTTTATTATTTTTATTAATTTCAGTATGATGAAAAGAATGGAATAAAACTTTAAAATTTTCTTTTTAATTTTAAAATCTATAACAATTTTTGATTAATTATTGTATATACCTAGTCCGTTTCGTGTTTTTTACATTATTTAGCATGAAGCTTCACGATCACAAAAAATGAGGACAAAGAACCGTGCGCAGTTTATCTCCCCCGGCGTGCTCGCGTTTTAACCCTACCATTCTACCTGTAATAACCCTGAAACGAGGCAGGTTTTGACGCAACGACGACCATCGTCATCGCTACTACCTCTACGTAGTAGAGCGCCAAGTTTACCGCCGACATCAATATAGGCGCAACAGTACACTGTCGAAGGGGGACAGAGGAACGTCCACGGGGTGGAAAAGCGGGAATCGCGGGAGTTGGGTATTGATCGCCTTTCCACATTGCATGGGGGTGGCTTCGCGCGCGCGGCGACCCCCATAACCAACTGAGCGTCGCCATTACACCACCATGGGCGGCCGCGCAGCGTCGCAGACGTACTGAGAGTGAGACAGATCAGCCGGCCGGCACAAACTCACCCCGGAGCTGTGCACGCACACGCGAACGGACACCAGAGCCACGCAATACGAGAGGCGCAACACGAGAAAAGGAAGATATAGAGAGGTAGAGAGGGTGTAAAGACGAAGAAGTCCGCCGGAAAGGACAGAAAGAGCGGTAGCGGCTTCCGGGCAGGGCGCAAGCTCGGGATCTCCTTGTTTACATCCGCCTAGCGCCGATCAGCACGTTGCTTCGAAGTAGCACAATCGGCTTCACGTCCTTATCTCGTCCAGTGAGGTTTCGCGTCTCTTGCAATCTCTTACAAATCGACGGCCAACAGCAAGGAATCCAAAGTACCTCCGAGAGATTGCTTTCCTCACGAGGAGTCGTTCTACCTTTAGGACGTCACCGAAAGGTCAGGGACTTGTCCATGGCACAGAGCTTCATCCTCGTTTAATGAACGCGTGAGTATATCTGCTATGTGGAATTTCCAGGGGTGTTTTACAGTGCTCTCTTGGATTTTTGTGTCGGACGTCTTATGTTGAAATTACGTGTTGCGCGCGCGACAATCGGCGAACGGTTGTGTCACGTGCATGCAGACTTCCGGAAAGTTTTGTTGATTTGAATAATTCAAGTGAAAAATCGAAACATCTATCGAAAGTTCTATAAAAAATAAAATCTTCACAGAAGGAACAACTTACATTAACAGAAGAACTCATCAAATATCAAAGAAAAATTTTTTGTAAAATCTTAGTAAGAAAATTAATTATACTTTGGGTCAAATAGATCAGAAATAACAGATCAGCAGAGTTATAATAATAATGTTTTACGTGAAGCACCACGATTTCTTTTGATCAAATATGCTCTTCTTTACTTATTTGTGTTTGTTAATTTTTTCGCAAGCTGCTGCAGGTAGCGGAGTTTAATTAAGATCACAATCGATCTTAAATGTCGCGAGAAAATATATAATAGTATGTTACATATGAAGTTGGAGTTTCATGCCAAATGCGCGATAGAAATTATAAAATTGCTACATCGGAATATTGATTGTGTATTATAAGAAGTGTTATAAGAAGCTTCGTGAATGTGGAAGTTTGAACTCGTTAATATATAAAGTTCCTCGCGTGCGTTGGATATTAAAAAAACCATAACAAGTGCTTCTAAATCTTTAATATAATGTACAATTTCAATCATCGCGCATTCAATGTGAATGGCAGAAAAATATTAACATGAATTAAATTATAATATCGACATTGTAATCTCAAATTTTTATGATCAATGAGATTGATATTGTTTACGTTGCGCATTTGCAACAGTTACAGTTGCTTTTATAAATGTCAATCACAGCCAATCACAGAATATATAAAATAACGCTACTTTCTACGCTGGTTTCTCGGTCAATGACTTTCTAGCAAAACAATTCCACGCCAGCTATATCGATTTTTAAATTGGTTGCGTGTAACAAACACATGAAATAGCTTCTTACGGAATGGAATGCATTCACGATATATAGCCTAAGAGTTTCGGAAAACTCATCGCAAAACATATGAAGTGATATATGTAGAGTCACAAAAATAAAGTTCAAAGAAATATATGAAATACAAACATGGATAAAACGCACAACATACACATATAAAAGTCACAAATTATTTCAAAATATTAAATAATTAATATATTGTATAATTAACTAATATATTTTAGTCATAATTTTGGACACCATTCGATGCTACCGTTAAAATTTATTGCGTTTGCCCCGGCTAATTTCCCGTCTAAATTATGAATTTTTCATCATGGCGTACGTTTTGAAAAATGGCTCTTGCGCTCGACTGCGCCAATTAATCTTGCGTAAACGAGAAAAATGCGCGCGGCGTGTTTCAAACTATATGTGAAAGGGGAGCGGTTAACGAGCTGATAAATGCGCGGAGGCTTTGGTTCGACCGTGCCGCGAACCTTGAACTTATCGACCAGCCTGTATTTATATTGTAACGACCCAAAAATCGAGTCAAGGACCAGTGAGGAAAAACGAGAGAATCGTTTGGGTCCCAACGCTATACACACGCACATGGTGCATGCATGGACTACGTTCACCAGGACGTAACATTGAACTGTGATTTCATGACTGAAAAAAAGAGAAAAATATATTCAGAGC
The DNA here is from genome assembly GCF_000204515.1 of Acromyrmex echinatior. The sequence goes on from NW_011627850.1 coordinate 3,001,375, forward strand.
CTTGTCAAGTATAAATTCACCCATTTCTACTTTAATCTTTATTTGAGTTATGTTATAATCGATAAAATAAATTCTTAAAATGATTAAATGTCACAATTTCTGGCGCACGGTAGAGAATACATATGCGTAACGTAATTCGATCGAGAAATTGTCAAACAAGAGTCTTATCGCCGAAGAAATATGTATTTTTGTGTGTATGTGTGTGTGTGTGTGTGTGTGTGTGTGTGTGTGTGTGTGTGTATCTAAAATTGGATTGCTATCGGAAAACCAGAGAAATCACAATAAATGAAAAATAAGAACACGTCTATTATTAATAGTTCGACTTCTTTGAAGTTGCAAGTTGGGTGAGATAGCTAGAGTATGTGTAGGACTCGAGGTCTTTGTATGTATGTACTTTACCGCTCTTGTAGGGTCTGCAGTAATCTATCTTCGTTTTTGATATACTAGACAGAACAAGATTGGTGTGTTAGACTTCAAAGGAATCTGATAGACAAGACAAATATCCCGATGAAAAGATTTTTACTTTGTCAAAGCTCTGAGAAAAAATTGTAAATAAAAATATAAAATCGGTTGAAATTGATAATGCAAAAGATATTCGAAAAAAAAAACTAATTCGCCAATTAATTTTTATGCACGAATTAATGTCAATCGTATTTTTAACACTTAAAACAGAAATAAGCTCAGGACGTTTTTGCATATATTATTAAGTTACTCGCCTCGATCTCCAAGAGTATCCACTGCCGACTCGAACTTTGGAAAGAGAAAGGATCCCGACGGGATATCGCGCGACCATCATAGAATCACGATTATTCGCGCGGGAGACGCGAAACGCGACGTGAGTGCCTCGACGTAGCTCTGCTTAATCGTTACAAATAAATGTCTTGTTCGAGATAGTATTAGATTTAATAAAAAATCTTGTGAGTGTGACACGATTGATTAATAAAAACATTACTTAAATTTACTTAAATTGCAATAGCAAATTATCAGTACGAAATTTAATTGGAGTACTTAATGTTATAGTGAAGAAATATTTTACTTAACGTATTATATTTTTATGTACATTATTTTATTGTAGAAATGTTGTATACAAATTCGTGATTGCAATTGAGTTGTGTTTCGGTTTAATTACGTTTTGGCATGTTGTGAATGCATTGTGGATTTTTTTTAGAGATCTTTAAGATAATAGTAAATAAATTTTTAGATTCCTTCTATTTTTTTTTTTTAGTATAATCTTTTTAGCAACAGTTTACTAAAAGTTTCGCCACCTATCTAAAGGCATTACGTATTATTTTAGATCTAATATTAATGTTACTATACATAATAGGATGTAAAATAAAATAATTCTTTAGTTTTATAATACTGTCATTTGTTTGTTAAATAAATCTGGCACAAAAACTTTTTTTATTTTAATTTAATTTTATCGATTTTTAAAAATAATAAACTAGCTTAGTTTTCAGTTTAGTTTTAATTTTAGTTTTTTTCATTTTGTTTTTAAATAAATTTCTACAGAATTGCGTTTAATTAAAAAATATTATAAAACATGCTTTAAATTGAAAGCAAGTCCGTTGCAAATATTTTCATAAATGGCAACGGCGGAAAAGCCATGTTGTAATTACCTTAATTACAGCAATTATTATGTAGCGCAACTGCAGTCGAGGTAATGTCAATCTTTACAGAATCACGCTGCGCGGAAATGCTTTGTCTGTCCGTATGTATCTTCATAAAAGAGACTATCTTTATTTTATTCCAATATTCCAGTTGATCTTCTTCGACGTTACATGTTTATGCAAATTTTTAAGTAGCACACACAGAATATTGCACAAAATAATATTTCACATTTTGAACATGATTGAAAATAATTCTGTGTGTCGGGAATCGAAGCGACTTTATCTGAAACGAAATTAAAAATAAAGAAACGAAAAAAAATTTTACACTAAGCCAATCTTATTAGGGTGGGTAACACTCCAAACAAATTGGGAAATTACCGACGGTATCAAAGAACGAGCCATCATTGACCACCCCGACGCTGGGAACGTGGACTCTCACGGGGGAAGCGGTATATAGCGGGATCGGTCGATGAATAGTACCTACGTGGGCGTCGCGACGCCGGCGCCGATACGAAGCTCACAGGTGGTCGCCACGCAGTCTGGCCGTGTTTCGTGTCGGGTGCCGTGCTGTACCGCGGTAGCGCCTCGGCGAGCTACCGGCTTTTTCGAGGTCCACGACCGAGCGGGGACTGTGAATCGATCCGCGGCCACTTCCGGCTTCCGTTTGTTGTGACGCCCGCTCGCTCGCGCGCGCGGTTCACCCCGGCGAAAGCAATAACCTCGCCCCCGCGACCTTTGTACATGTGTGCGATTCGATTGTCTCTCACCCCGCGAGAGTCGCACTGTCGCCGCGAGTACCTTCGCCATCGTGAGCTACCCCGCATGTAAGCTCGCTGACTTCCGGCCACGCGCGTCGACATCGCCCGAATGCGCCGGTGGAATTTCGCTGATATAGTGAGCCAATTTGTGATCAAACCTATCTGGAGTAATTAATTATGATAGTGAGATGAATGCGCTGTCACAATACTGCTCAACGATAACATTAATGACCATCGCCTTTTGTCACTCTCATAATTATTCAATTAACACATGACTATTGATCTTTGATCCTCCGATGTCAAAATCTGTGACACAATTACTAAGCTGGGTCTATGAGATCCATTTAATTTATGTTGACTAAAAGGCACTAATTTTATTAATTTTAAGGAACTAAAATGACATAAAAAAATCGTAGGAAAAAGAATGTGCGTGGATGAATATTAAATTTCTTTTAATAACAATAATTCAAAGCAGATGTGTAACATAAAGAATATCGAGTAGGAGACTCACTGTTACTTTCAGAAGAGCAAATAATATAAAAGTTATGTTGAGAGAAATTTATTCTATAAAAAGTATTGGATAAAGATGCAATAATGGCTAATTAATAATAAATAGCGACCGCGACTTGAAGTTATTTTCTTCAATCGAAATATACTAATAATTCAGTGAATTATATCTGACTGTCTGAGAGTTGGAACATTATACGTCAGACTTATCAATACTATATCAATACTTCATTACTATAATTAATTTAATACATTTCCATCACGTTGATTTTGATGTTAGAAGTCGATTTATAAAAATTAATATACGTGATGTTCGATATACTATTTTTATATTTAATAGTAGGAAGATCTGTGAATCCAAGTATTTATCGATCGACTTTAATTTTTTTTGTTTCTGAAGTATAGCTTCATAGTATTCGTACTTATATTATTCTCGTGAATATCATCTCTTTATTCATTGAATCTCTCTGACATGTGGTGGATCTTTTAAAGTAACTTTTGCACTCTTATATTAATGAATATTGACTTTTAATTTTGAATCAAGTGCATCTACGAGTAGCTAAAAGTTAGCTGTGACTACTGAGTGATTTTGTTTAATCCCTGGCGAAGCGAAAGGACCTTAAAGTGATTTGCAATTTATTAACGACCGTCCTTGCACCAGAAGGCACAAGGATAAAGTAATCAACTGGCAGAAACTTAGACTTTCAAACTTATCACTTCGTTACAAAGCTCAAAGACCAGGCTCGACGCTACGTATCAGTTTAAACGCTCGACGTCTTGATATCAGAAGCTTTCAAGTTCGGAACCTTATTTCCGAACTCCGATATTCTTCGGTACTTCCTTTGTATGAAATAGGTCGCTCTCCTTAGATTCAACCTCCTACAGGAAACTTCTACATGTTTAGATTTTATCAAATGTGGATGCGGAAATAAAGCGAAATTATTGTCTGGATATGTTATGATGTGCGAATTTTGTAGCACAACATTGTAATATTGCATTGCTATACTTTATATTTTTATATACACACAATGAGATTTCGTGTTCTTAAGTACATTAAATATATGATATATAATGCAAATTCTTTAGAAAAGAATTTTGATGTTAGAGAGTAAAAAAATTCTGAAAGGACATCTTTCAATTTCGCGTGTCTCGTTGAACGATTGATCGAAAAGCTTTCTTCCGTACCATGTCAATAGGAAGGCTTTTACTCTAGTCTGATTTCAGTCAATTATAACTGCGTGTGACGTGACGTGACGTGACGTAAAAAAATTCAAATAGAATAATCCTATTAAATCACAGTGAGCGAACTGCATCAGTGATAAAATTCGTCAAATCAAAAGGCGGATGCGTTCGGAAAAATGCGTACCGCTAGAAACATTGGCGTGAACAGAATATATATTTTGCAATTGTTGGAAGTTTTCTTTGCTGAGATTATTCTTCTAAAAGTATAATCCAATCAGTACGAAGGAAACTTCCAACAATTGCAGAATAAACATTCTGCTAAACGCGGTCATTTTTTTTAAATTTGTCACATTTGTCATCTAAATATATTTACAATTTATAATTTATATAAATTACGTACGAAAAATGAAAGTTATAATTTTGATCGATAATTTAATAGCGATTTTAGCAATTGAACAAATTTCGTTCGTGAACACGTAATCGCCTCGAAATTATTGCACCATACTGGACCATAAGTTTCAGTAACAACCTGAGAATTGCACTTGAGGTATTCTTAAATCCATTATCCACGTATTTCTGTGATTGATCATTCAACCACATTGCTCACTATCAATGCTGAATCTTCAGAATCCTCTCATGTGAACATCGCCTAGAAACCTCGTTGTGGTAAAGTAGATGTGAATGGAAATAATTTCGTGTTGGTCGATGTGCACGTGTGTACACGCGGAAAGAAAAAAGAAATTCGTGCTTTGGAGAAAGAAAGGGACGAAAGAAAAATGAAGACAAGATTGAGTCGCGAATGGATATTCGTAATTAAAACTGTCGTTCTTGGCGAAGTGCAGGTTTCTAAATATATATGTTTGTGTGTGTGTACATGCCTGTGTGTATATGTGTATATGGTGTGTGTATGTGTATGTGTGTGTGTGTATATGTGTGTGTGTATAGTCGATGATGGGTAAAAATAGTAAGAGAGGGAGAAAAGAGCTTGCACGACGAAATAAGCTTGCAGTAGACATCGTGATGTCGCGACGTCACCTGAATGTGCGTTCAGTTAGGTCAGTTATCGAATTCTCGAGCCTTGGACTTGTTCCGCACGTATCGTCAATTACACGCTGTCACTTGAGCTAGACATAACATAAAGTCCGGCTTGTAACTGATGGATATTAATTATCAACGTCTGGTGATCCGACTATTCAAACGTAATATGAGGTAAAATTTAGATATTACGAATATGGATACTATAATTCTGTAAATTTGATGAATCTGAAAAATAATCTTTAAAATATTAAAATTATTTTCTAAATAAATAAATTATTTTCTAAATAAATAAAAATAAAAATACGGTTAATATATTTAATTTTTTATTAGATAATTGTTAAAATTAAAATTTCCTATCAGATACGCATCATAAGATATCACGTCTCCCTATTACTACCGCACTATTTTACGTGGTTGCCTTGTTCTCACAAAGATAGACTGTAACGTGAGAAGAGATAGGTCAGTAACCGTTCCCTAACACCCACCGCCCTTCCAGTGCTGTACCGCAACAAAGCGACATATTTCTTTCATGTTTCACTTTAAATGTATTAGGTGTTGGAATTAATTCGTAGCGTTTTACAAGTGATGGGAAGTACTTTCATTAATGTATTTTTTAATGCTCATGTGAAATAAATAACATTCTTTCATTAAAAAACGCTACGAATTAATTCCAACACCTAATACAAACCTGTTCAATTTAAATAAATTAATTCAAAGTGAGTCAATATTGAGATTAATGCAATTTTGCATAAATAATAATTTTATAAAAATCGAATAAACGTTTAACTTAATAAATTAATAAAATTAAAATAGATAGAATGATTATACATAAAAAAATTACGTGGATAGAAAATTTAATCAGGAACGCGTTTATGTGTCAGCACTATTTCCAATTTAACATATAGGATTTCTCAAAAGTTTGGAAAGCCCGTAATATAATTTTTGTAAAAACAAAAATATCGAAAATCGGTGAATTCCGATATTAAAAAAAAAACTACTTTTTGGCGTAAGTGCTGATCAATCATCACTCCCAGATGCGAAAGGAGTAATGATTTAATACGATTGCATGAAATTTTCACTTTTTGTGATCGGCGTTTTAAATTGGGTCCTTCGTAGCGATTTAAAATTATCAGAGTTTTTATCGTCATAAAAAGACCTTGCAAATAAACTCTCACTTGACCTCTAGTGCCATTTAAAATTTTCATCACTCCTCCCACTTTTATGCACCTGGAAATGATGGTTTTTCTGCGTCCATACTAAAAGATTACTTTTAAAATATCGGTATGTTTCACCATTTTCTTATCTTCGTCCATGTTTTTGGAAAACCCTCTATTTGTCCTTGTTTATTTGTTTAGTGTGATGTGCGTCTATACAAATCTGACAATTTTAAAATTCTATAATATTACAAAGATATGTATCGCAAATAAAAGTTTATAGAGAGATAAGATAAAGTTAAGCAAATATATGATTATTATCTAGCGCAAGCGCATAGACAGATTTCAAACGAACAAGGTCAGATGTCGGTGACACTTTTGCTATGGTATTCAGTTTGACTGGTACTTCCAATATGTTCTAAGGTGTACCTGAGATATAAATTGTATATGCATACAGTGCGTTGAGCTCGGATTCGTAAGTTCAAATTCAAATGGCAAATTCAAAGTGAGAATGAATCATTTTTGCAGAATTTAAAATTTAATAGGATCGCGTTAGACGTTACGAGTTCTTCAAGTCATGAATTTATGTAATAGACTCTTCATTTTTATATGTGACTGCAAACAATATTAGAAGAACATTTGTGTGGTCTGTTCACCATTGTTTATGTGTTCTCTGTGTCACATAAACCTATGACATTCTTCTGAACAGTGTCTTCAGCTGTTGCATATAAATACGCAGTCTGTTACATAAGTATTGTAAGTCTGCAAAAATATCTCTTCGAGGTGTCTGTTAGTTTTCTATCTCGCTCATCCAGTTCTTCGGTAAGCATCACGTGGAAAGATGTATGCACGTGACCAGGCGAATACTCTAGCGCGCCAATCGCAGCTCCATGTTTGGCAAACTCTATTATGGAGAGAGAGCTAAGAAGTGAGTTAACGGCTGGAGCTTCCTTCTGAAACAGTACCAATCCGATCGCGTTTGCACTGTCGTTGTTGGCTTCTGCTCAGCACTGCAAACTCTTTTTCATCGAGTTCTTGCGCGAAAGCAAGTTCTCCTTCGAGGACCTTTTCTCTTAAAATAATAACCACACATATTAAAGTGTGCATTATGGGTACCGTGGCTTTAAGTAAGTTTAGTGAAAAGGTTCGGTGAAATAAATCAATAAGATAATATGTGTAGGCTTAAAATCTTTCAAACGTGAATTTGAAATGATATAGTATTTTATATTTGTAAATGTGGGGTATATGTTAATGAAGAAAGAATGTCATGATAATACTAACTTAATATATCACAATAATAATAACATTACAGAAATAAATAAATGTTAAATTTCTCGATTAAAGGATAAATGTCAATCAGCTCTCTTAAAAAAAGTTATTTATCTGACCTATAACGATCATTGACGCAATGTATACCACGAGTGTTCCATGTTTCATATCATTGTCCAGATAAAATTACATCAAAGTCTAAAGCGATTAATGACATGTAAACAAAATAACGATAATACGCATGAGCTTTTATAATATGAAATTTGTACTCTCTAAACTTTAGAATAAATTTAATTGAAATTTGAACACTTCCGAAATAGATTATCTGTTTCGAAAATAAAAAGTTATTTTTCAAAACTTTCGTAAATCAGAACGATTTACGAAAGTTTTATTTCTTTCGATAGTTGAAAGTTAAAGATTCAAAGGATCGCGCGTACGCTTCAATAAAATCAAACAAACGTCCAACAAATCCAGCGAATTCAATTGTCTTGATCTTTTGATGTCACTGTCAGTACCAGACTTTTTTTTTAAATAGTCTTCCAAAACTTCTATTTACTTTATTGTTTATAATTTTTTTACTAATAAAGATACATGCATTTCTTTGATATCATTGTTCCTATTTGTTATTGTTCCTATTTTTGATTAAAGAAAAATTAGTTACAGTATGTTCATTTTTATAAAAGTTATAAGCAATCAAATTCCGACTTAATGCAAAATAAGATGCACAAAATAAAATTTTATTAAAAATTTATGGATAAAATCGAAATTACGAAGATAAGATGAATTGTGTAAATTCAATTTTGTTATATAAAAAACTTCCAAGTATGTCATTCGTATTGTATAAATTGAGATGCGGAACAAGATTCAATTCTTATTTGTATAAATAAAATTGCTGGTACTGTGCTGCACATATTTTTATTAAATCATGTTTATTTAAATTTTTTACGATCAATAACATGTCTCCCGTAAGTTTCATTCAGGACTTATGTATACGGTCAGCCATAAAAATTGGAAATTTAATATATTTTCTCTAAAATTTATGAGAAGAAATGAAAATCAATAAAGGTATTTTTCATAACGAAACAAAAAATATAAAAATTTAATTGTCTTTTGTAAAATTTGAGCAGTTTTGCGATAGCTTATTCTATATTTGAATATATTAGATATTTAATAAATAATTTTTTCACACATATTTCTGATATAATTTTACTTTTCCGCAGATCGTCAAAGAGACAAAACAGAAGAGTCTGAAGAGATGCAACGGTGTCCATACTTACATGAGATGAAAGAGCGTTTGCTCTCCCAGCCGACACCAACTGATAGCCTGGACATGGAACGACTTGACGGTGGTACTCCTGTTAAGGAGGCTAATCTGCACAACGATTATCCGGCGCATACAAATCCAGGTGTGATACCTGAACCTCCAGAAATGCCACCCGATTCTTTGATTGGTACCGTTGTCAAGGTGAGTAATCAAGTATAAAGTTAATCAAGTATAATAATTTCCACTGAAGTCGATTGACATACTGATTTCTTTTTTTTTTATAAGAAAGAAAAAGAAAAGTATGCCGATTGGTTTTAATGAAAACAAGCCTTTAAGCCTTTAAGCCTTTTCAATAAATTATATACATAGAATGTTGTGTCCCACATTGAGAAAAAAATGGTTATTATTATAATACGAATATAATTTATAATCACTTTCGATCAACTATTATATATTTTTTTAGTAAAACTATAAATATAATTATTACTACTAACATTACAGCAGTAATAACTATATAAAAATGAAACTTAACTATAATTAACTATAATTATTTTACCATATAATTATAGTTACAATACCAAACACTTTTCTTTCAGTGCATAATCTACACATCTGTTTAATCAGAACTTTTTTGGTTAATATTCAAAAATAGTCTTCTCCTAACAAAAATATTGGGATATAATATTTAAATATATCCCAATATTAGCAAATGCTCAATTGGCTAAAGAATCCATGATGAAAAAGAATTGTATTGGTTTTTGAACATCCGTACTCACAAAATAAAATTAGATTGTAATGATGTAAAGTGTAATTGTGTTCATAACATAATTTCGAAGTACGTAATAATTCTGATAGAAGTTTTATTGGAAATATTTAAATTTACTCTATGGTGATTTCAGCTGAATTCCGATGGCTATGGCTCGCACACATCGCCAGCGCACGCGAGGCAGCCTCTAGTTCCACAGAATTCGAATAACCCACCCCTCTGTCTCACTCCTACGTATTCCGGTCCAGCTAATGGCATGCTACCAAAGAATGCGAAGTAAGTACATTCTGACAAATACAAATTCGTAAGGCCCTTGACTGTAAGATATACATTAACATCTTTATTTTGTACGAAATAATATTTAAGATTTTTGACAACAAAATGTCTTTAAGTATTTAACTTGATGGAAGGCACTTTTTTAATTTCATAATTGATGGTATAATGAACAATACGTATGACGGAATATAATGAGGGGATATTCTTACAAAAATAAAATACTGGGCTTAGTAATTAATTATTCATTTTGAGTAAATATTAAAAGCACTGTTGCTTTAAGTACTAAATACTTTCAGAACTTTAACAATCGGTCACTGTCTTTCGGTATTAAATTGGCCAGTATTAAATTAGATTTCTATAAGAATATATTGTATAATTTTCTTTCGAAAATATTTAATGTATATGTACGATAAAATCCGTTCTGCATTTTATCAACTTAAGAGATAAACATAAACATCCGGATCATTCGTTTAACCGAAAATCATCACACCACGTGGAACACCGATATCTCAAGTGCATTGCTTATCATTAAAGAGTCTCTGGAAGCCTTCGGGCGACTTAAAATAGCTTTGAGATACTTCAAGGCGGTTACATGTTTTACGATCTCCGATACTTGCAGACCGTTCGCTTGGTGTTTTAGCAAGTGACTTATATAAATAGAGCCAGTATATTTGTGTATTTCAAGCTTATATATTTAGCCGGAATATATCGATTCATCATATAATTAGAGAGGTGTCATTAATTGCTTAATAATCATCTATAAAAAATTCTCAAAATCTAAGAGTAAAACGAAGCTGACGTAAAACGCAGGATATAAATATCTCTGTGTGGATATTTCAAACGTAGTTTCATATATTTTGCAGGGGCTGTAAATTACTTAATTAGCCAAATAAACGCGATCACTTTCGTTTCATTTACAAGGAACGAGTAAGTTAATAACACATTGATTCTGTAATAGAGATCATCGGATGTAATAACTGATGCAGCAATTTATAGCCAGTCGGCTTAATGGTGCATTAATATACGTTTTTAAAGAGAAATACCAATTTTGAGAGCTCTTTCGGACGGCGATATGTAGATAAATTGGATCAACAGTCATTCATCTGACAGATTCAAAATTAATTAATGCAGAATAAGATGCATAAAATAAAATTCACTGAAAATTCATAGATGGTATAAATTCACAAATGAATTCAGAGTTTATGTAGAAAATAAGAAAATATGTGAATTGTTTAAAGTATTATTGGGAAAAAAAACTTGCAAGTACACATTTCGCAATTTTCTTTGAATATATAAGAGCTAAATTGTTCAAACTTGATTGTGAAAAGAATTTGTAGAGACAATTAAGAGGAAATTATTATCAAGAAGAAATTATTTCCGCAAGGCTCTTTCCCGAAACAGGAAAGAAATCATTTTCCGTTCCAAGTTAAATTTGGGCACATCATCGTTTTTGCGATATCTCTCATTCAGAGTTTAGTTCCAGAGACGCGAAATCGTGGCAGCACTGCCAACGGGTCTCGAAATCAATACTGCTATGCGTGAGTGTCTCGCTTGTCGCAATCCTTGAAACGCGATATTACAGCACGCAGAAAAATACTACGACAGAGCTGTTGCGCCTCACTCAATTGCACAAACTGGGTTACCACGCGATTCTTAATTTCTCGTTTAACACTTTTACGCTCTCGTCACGTTTATTAATGCGCATACAAAAGATAAAAGAATCAAAGTACTAACCCGTGGAACAAAAGTATCAAATAGCAAAGATGAGATAAATGTGGAAGCTGCAATGAGGACACAAAAAAAGCTAAAACTTATGATAATTCTTATACTTAAAAGAGAAAAGAGAAAGTTGCAGGTCTTATTACATTTGTGTGCCTTTAAACCACGATAAATTAAATGGTATCTTTACTGATACCAATACTTAATGCAATTATCGTACCTCGTCGTTCTCTACTTTCTCTTCCTTGATAATCTATATGAAAAAGATTGTAACATCGTGGAGCCTAGGATTGAGAATATGAACCATTGCCTGATTTATGTAGTCACTAAATGATATTAGACATTCGTTATCGAAAGCGGAAATATCATGATATTCTTTTAAATCGACTCCTGCCAACTAGTAGAGTGTAACTCAAGAATAACTCGCAACATACTTCAAATCTCGGTCTTGAATCATCGATAAAGATCAGTAATCCGATCGATTGCTTTAATCCTTCAATGTCACTCTTATTATAATATATCCGGCTTTTGATTTTTTTCAAAAAATCTTTCTGTTTACTTTATTGCTTATAACTGTTTTTTACTAATAAAAATACATATATTTGTTTCACAATTTGATTGAAAAAATATTTGTTACAATATCGTTCATTTTTATGAAAATCGTAAGCAATTCAACGTCATTCAACAGATTAAAAATTAACGAGGAATAAGATATATAAAATAAAATTCATTAAAAATTCATGAATGGTAAAGTCGAAACAATGACGATGAAAAAACTTGCAAGTACCTAATTCGTATTGTATAGGTTGAGTATGACATACACAGTGTGTTGCACTCGTGACAAAATGATAGTGCGGATATTGAAGGGTTGACATCAATACGTTGCAAGTAAAATACATACGTAGCGCATTTACGAATTTTGTTGCAATTACTCTTATTCATTTGTTGCTGCATCGTCAAAAGCCGGCGTGATTTTGTTCTTCGGCTGCAAGCAACACTTTTTCCAATCATCGCGGTTTCCCGTCTCCGTTTAACGTGTACACACGGCCGCGCAATAAATTCCGCCAAATCCTCGAGCGCCGAATCGACCAATCGAAAAGCAATTCCAGCATTCCAGATTGACAATCGGTCAAGCTCCGTTTTCGTCGGCCTGCGCACTTCCGTTTCACCGTCATCGTACATCGATCGGCTACGACAATCGGTACCACGGCATGTATCGAGATGCGCCCGCGATCGAGATTCTCCTCGCGCGACGGGATGATCTTTGACTCGAGCCGAGAAACGCGGCAACGCCAAGAGGGTCGTACCAACGCGAATTTCGCGCGTGAGGAAGGTCAGCGACCCCGGTGGAAGCGTTATCGAGCGGGTCAGTGGGTCGCAGAACCACGGAGCATTTTCCCTCCCCCTCCGTCACCACCCACCGTGTAGCCCACCGTCCCACCCTCCCCCGCATACAACTATCTCACGCCGGCCACCCACCCAAAAATTCATCTTTTACCTGGACGGAATTTTCTAGCAGCGGATAATAGTTTTTCTTTCAAATGAATATGCTTTGGCGCAACTAAAAACACTGCACTTGACACAGATATACTCCATGTCTTTGTGTAACATTTTTGCATCATCCGAATAAAAAAAAGAGTCTCGTCATTATAGTTTCTAAAATTGTCTCCAAAAGAGATAATTTTATGATATAATGATGAGACTTTTTTTTATTCAAGATGATGCAAAAATATTACACAAAGACTTGGAGTGTATCTATGTCAAGTGCAATGTTTTTAGTTCCAGTAAAGCGTATTCATTTGAAAAAGAAGTTATTATCCGCTGTTAGAAAATTCCACTCAGGTAAAAGACGAATTTTTGTAAAATCGAGATTTCGAACGCATATTTAATTTTCTAATTCCATTTTTGATTTACATTCTTTTTAATTGTAAGCAAACTTTGCGAAAGTGCTTTCAATTAAATATACTTCTATCAAAATCAATGGAAAATTTTTTGAACAATTTCCGATGCATTTAAATTAAAGCGCGTTAAAAATTTGACGCCTATTTCACGCAAATAATGAGATGCCACTCAGACTTCTCGCATCTCTCGAATGATGGGCTTGTCGATGAAGATGAATTGGGAAAAGGACGGCGAGACGTATCTGTGGAAAAATTCATAGCACAACAGCTGCGAATTCTCTGGGACAAAGAGAACTCCTTCCTGCATGGGTAGTTCCTGTCGACAGAAATCACGGAGATGCTCAATAAGCTTCGATGCCAGAAAACAAGAAAATATCTGTTCTGATACGCATCCTCCGATAATCGGCGATAGCATTTAAAAGTTAATGAAAGCCGTAAATTCAAGTACTTCTGCAATTTAAAATCTAGAGATATGTACTTATATATTAAATATAGATGCAGAAAATATTTATGAAGAAGCAATCATATTATATGCGATATAAATGATTCATGTGAATCATTCATAAATATTGCAAATAATTGATTTAAAAGGTCAGTCTCTGAATCTTTTGAATAAAAAATATCAAGAAAGAAACGAATTTATATACAAGAAAAATTCATAACATTTTTTTGAAAAAGAAGAAGTATTCCAAGTGAAGAAAAGCATTATAAAGAACAATTAGAGATGAGGTTTAGAATGAGAATATATTGACGTGAAAATATATTAAACCAATTTACCTATACAAATGAAATTAGTCCACTAGAGTAATCAGAGAAATGGAAGTAGTTTCATTTTATGCATGAAAATTAGCTAATAATAAAGTATAATAATAATGCGATTAATATCACTGCTGTTTTGCAGGAAAATATACTAGAATGAGAAATGCTCTCTACAAATTTGCCCCCTCCAGATGAGATAGCTCTATTTTTTCTTTGCGGAAACAGAATGAAATGGTGCACCGTTGAACATCCGCGATTTCTTTATCGCGATTTTCTACATCCAAACAACGTTTACGTTTGTAAAGAAGGATTTCAAGAAGTGGTCGACGACACGAAGGAAAAATTCACAAAGACGTAAAGACGCAGGACTACGCCGAGGCGGAGAACGTAGGGCGTCGGAAAACGTATAAGCTAACGCGAGAAGATGGGGGACATCATCTCCCCTGAGGAGGGAAACGGAGGACAGCCACAAAGAGAGAGCGAGAGAGAGAGAGAGAAATATAGAAATAGAGAAGAGAGAAAGAGAAAGAGAGAAAGAGAGAGAGAGAGAGAGAGAAAGAGAGAGAGAAGAGCACCCCCGCGGCTCTATATAGACCAAAAGCTCTTGCGTTCGCATTGCGCTTGTGCGAGAAGCTGCCGTTGCCCGGGAAGAGACCTCCCGGCCAGCCTCAGTCTCCGGGATGCTGGGGGCGGCGATCGTGATTCTACCCCCATTCTCGTAGCGCTCCGATAACACAGCCCGACTGATTGCAGCGCGATCCCGTTCGTTCCTCGGCGACCACTCTCGAATTAGCCCTCGTCTCTTGCCTCCGTTCATCTCGCTCGGCTCGGCGCGCGCGAGTAGAGGAGCCCGGGCCTCGTTGTCTCCCTTGAAACAGGTCCACCCTCTGTTGGCGCCGCCGTTGCCGCATCCGTCCGTCTATCTCCTGTCTCCCTCTTTCTCTCTCCGGGGATCACAATCCGCCCTCCGTCCCTTCTCCGCGTCCACGCTTCACACCCTTTTCCGAAGCCGGGGCGCAGTCACCGCGAGAGCCTTCAGCCAACCGCCTCTGGGCAGGTGAGTCTCTCCCGTCATCTGTCGTCGCGGGTGCGTCGCGACGCTCAAAGTGGTGGTCGTTGTCGGTCAGCGGAGCGTACAGTGCACTAGGAGGACCCTGGGAGATTCAGCCGCGCTCGTGTGTGCACAGAATTTTCCATTAGCTCGTTCAACCAAGTACGCGGGATCAGAGACCTACGTATTAGGTCTTGGGGATCTCTACTTCCTTTCTCTCTCTGTCTTTCTCTCTCTCTCTCTCTCTCTCTCTCTCTTTCTTTCTTTCTCTTGTTTTTGCTCTGTCTCTGTCCGCCATTCAATTGCCTCTTGATATTGCTCATACATTCTTTCCAATTCGAATGTAAGCCTCAGCTTCCTGTTCTTCCGCAATTCAATTCTGCATAGGCGATTCTGCCGACAATTCACAAATTATAACGCTACAGAGCCTTTTCCCTCCTTCCCGCTTTCGTAGAATGGAGAAGAATTGAACGACGTATCTTCAAGATTTTATTGTCATAAATAAATATAAAATATAAAAATATCAAATATATTTTATGTTATATTTCACATACACATACATCATACGCAATATATATTACCGATCATATTACGCAGGACTCTAATGTCTCACGAGAAAGGGTGTGCTCCATTTCTGCGCTTCAGCAAAGAGAGTCTTAATGAGATAAAGAACCAAAGCGCAGGCGCTTCTGGGAAAGAGAAGATTTAGAGAGATTTAGTTAACTTGGATTGTTCGAAATTGTAAAGATAATTCGCGATAGTCAATTAGTTAATACAACAGTTTAATTGAACTCGATTAATACCGAGGCGTGCACCAAAATGGCCGCACAGTAGGTACCAGCGCTCCGAAACACGACCACCACGTAGGGGGCACTTGAGCTCGCGCTAGGGGGTATTAGATCGATTTGTTACAAGATCGTTGAGTACCTTTTGACGATCGTCAGGAACTCGTGAGACAAGACGAAATCCACGATGGTGGGCGGTGGCGACTGTAAGGTCGCTACCGTAGAGGTAGAGGCGGCCTCCGGAGGCGACAACACGGCGACACTTCCGGTCACCAGGCCCCTCAATCCGCAAAACTCGCCGCCGAATGCACAGGACAACGCCGAGAAGAACAACGCCGCAAACAAAGAAATGGAGCTGAAGAATGTGCGATCTACTCCGGCGAAAAAGTAAGGCGCACGCTGTAGCTGAGACGAGCAAATAAAAAGATTTTTTTATTTAAGGATGTATCAGGTGTATAGTTTCTGCAGAGAATTTATATTATCTGTATAAAAATGAATGTCATATACATATAAAACAGTTTATTATTTATATTTAAAAATACAATTTATAACTTAAATGAAAATTTCTTCATTTTATTTTAATTATTTTTTTAAAACACATCTATTTTTTTATTGAAATAATTTTTGATTCATATTCTAAATTGTTACCAGATTTTTTTGTACTACGTTTAAATATAATATAGAAAAATAATAATTTTATAATTTTTTTGCCTCATTGAAAAGTACGTGTAATACATCCTTAAGAATGGCCGCTCATTTGTTTTGAAGTTGTGCAAATGTAGCGTTAATAAGTACCTATAGTAGATGAAACAGTTTTTGCACAATCCGTTTCTTTCGGGATAATTTTGCGCGAAGAAGATATTATTGCAAAGCGCTTCCCTCTAGCGTAGATAAAAAGATATACATTTTTCATTCATACCAATATGTTGAATGAAGCAATATTCTTTCTTTTTGAGTAAAATTGTTTCAGAAAGAATGGGTGCAATTATTCTTATCGTTCATTACAGTTCGCTAATTTTGATCCTGATAATTTTTCTGGAGCATTATAGAGAACTCTGAATGTTTTTCTATGCAAGAATGAAATCTAGGTCAAGTATGAACGTCATTTAGTCCGGTAGCTGTGCGCATGCTAATGAAACATAATTATTTAACGACATGTTAATTACGTGCTTGTGAATTTATAATCTTACAGTCTGGCGTGACTTATAGTACGTACAACACTGATTCTAATCAACCAAAGCATAATAAAAGCCAATTTATTCAAAACTAATATAGATCCAAATTTTTGTTTCGCGCCTTACAACGACATGTCAAACCTAAGAATTACTGCACGAAAAGAACAATTTTGCTAAAAGATTTGCAATTTTACTAGACAGGTTTGAAAATAATTTTGTTGGACCATCAAATAAATTTTGTTAGAAACTCAAACTGATTACTAAAATCAAAATTTTAATATTAAAATGTTTTGCAGCATTGCTCGTCACTTTTTAGTTTTTAATGCAATTATTTTGATGCCCAATAAAATTTTATATTTATTTTTAGATCTGTATGCAGCAAAATTTTAAATTCTTCAACAAAATCATTCTTTTCGCGTAATTTCTAATTAATAAACACATAATTTTTTTATCATTACATAATTATTGCATTTAATGTTTTACAAAGAAATTAAGATTTCCTGTTGCTTCTAATAGGTGCTTAAACATGATATCTACAATTTTCAAAAACGAGCTATTTCATGATACGATATTAATTTCCGGTTACTTATGTGCGTATGAAAGCTTCATAACTTTACAAATAGAGAAATATCAATATATAAGTCTGTACAAAAACGTTAGTCTCCGAAGCGTGAAAGCGTAACAATAACTGTTAAATATCTACAAAATGAACGTGATGCTACGCGAATAAAATAAGAATAGAGAGTGAAATGAAGGATATAAATATCAACTATAAAAATATGCACGATAAAGAAAATTGATTGATCGTCTACGCAGAATGGCACGGTATTTTAATACTGTAGATATACTTTAAATAAAACATATACGGTAAGATATTTTATACGTTAAAATTCATGAAAGTAATCTTTCGAGGCAATTGCATTATAATAAAATTTTTATTGTTTTTGTATATTCAAATAACTTACATTAAATTTGCTTAAATTAATCTTATTATTCATAGAAGGATAAAAAGTGTTGGGCATGTTATTTTTGGAAAGAACATCCGGCTTGCTAGAAAATAGGTATAGTAACAGAGGTCCCGAAATGGAAACGAGATAGACTCTAGTTTGGTTTGCATTTCTATTTACGACGTAGTTCATTAACCCGTATGCAGCTGGATATGCATTGCTCGTCTATCTATGTACGGCGTACATAATGTAGCTAATAAATGGCAATTATTCTTCTGAAAAATATTGATTAAAATATTCAATCAAAAGAAAAAATTCTATTTTTACAATTTAAATCCTATAAATTATAAAAATTTAATTATTAAATCGCGTTTTTTATCTAAAACGCATTGCGTTCTTCATTACTTTCTTGCATTGTGTTTTTTCATATATATATATGAAAAGAACGATTTTACTGAAGTATTTAAAAATTCATAGGTAGATACAAATTTGCAAATAATTTTGTTCATCTGTCAAATTAATTATGTGAGAAACTTAAGCATGATAAGCAGTGCTGGAAAAAGTTTTGACGTTCTTGTAATCAATTTGAATGTCCTACATAATTATTTTGATAGTCCAATAAAATTACTTTTGGATCTGTATCCAGGTAAACTTTTAGACGCTTCAGTGAAACTGTTCTTTCTATGTACTGTTTTAAACGTCTACAAACGTCTACTAAAAAGGAAAATATGTGTCTGCATTTATATATGTTTGTGTGTGTATATGCATATGTATGGGTAAAAGGTTTCACAGAGAGAAAGAGAGACGTGTTGACACAAAAACTATATAGAGCCGCGGATAAATCGGACAGTTCGCGCGCTACTTTTCAATTGACTAATATTGATTTGACGACAAGTGTAGCCATATGCATTTCGCGACGAAGCAATAGGTGGATCTCGGATTACACAGCCGCAGTCGCAATTGCATTAACGTGGTCTCAAGCCGATGCCACCGGCAGTCTACGCGTTGCGCCCGCCACAAAACAGTGCCGCCACAAATCTCACGCGAGCGCAATTCATCCTAAATTTAATTAACACGGAAATTGAAATTTCCATTTGTGTTGCGAAATACAGACGCGATTTATATCGAGATGCAGTGATACGTAACAATTTTGCAAAATTGTGTTTTGACATTGTAGTGTGCGCGAAATTGTGCCGTAGTGATTTTACGAAATTCACGGTAATGCGAAGGTGTTGAACGGATTCTGTGTATATATAATGGAATACGGAAAAATATGATTGATTCGCGCAAGTTAAGAAATTTATTTAAATTATTACAATTGTTAAAAATTCTATCGCTGCCTCGATGCAAAAAGAAATCAATCGATAAAAGAACCCCTATAATAATCAAAGAGAATCGATGGAAACTCGATTATATCGCCAATCATAAAATTATTATAGTTGGCTTCTCTTGTGTTGACAGGCAAAGTAAATAGGCCGGATAGATGTTTGAAGAGACACGGTCTTTTGTGGGACAGATACAAGAATTTATCGATTAGAGATGTAAATATCGGTTTTCTATACAATTTATCTAACGCTTATGTCATTCTCAATCCATAATTTTATACTATTACATACAATATGCGGCGTAATTGATTCTTGACTTAAATCGTGATTTCTAATACGCCCAATACAAATACTCGAACGGTGTGATTCTCGGAAAGTAATGCCGTGAAATGCTTGAAAGGATTTGAGAAAGGATAGAGCCTGAAAGGGATTGAGGTGAGGTGAGGTTAAGCCCATAAGAGGGCGAGGAAATAGGGAGGAGCACCGGCACCGAAAGTAGGTACTTCGAGATATCGACCAGTCAGTCTGGACCGTTCCACGTTCGCGCTGTTTCCATTTTCTCGTTCGCTCCTTGTTCGCAACTGGAAAAAGGCTGGCTGCAACACTGCTTCTTTCTCGTAAAGCAAAAAAGATTGCGAGACACTTTTCTTCAATGTTACTGCCATTTTTAGTTTTAGAGAGAGCGTAATTAGCTGACTTGTCCTCAATTACATAAAATCTGTAGTTACAAGATGCGAGAATTCAAAGAATCGATATAATCTTTCTCGTTTTGTTTCAATATTAAGAAAATACAGAGAAACCAATGAAATATTTTTTCAAACTTATAGAGATGACGTATTCGATGATTCAATATCAAGAGTTCGCTAATGAAGCGAATAGACCTTGATATCGAATGGTATCCAAGACGAGAAACTCATCTATTGTCATTGAGGCATTCTATCTACCAGCCTAGTTGTGGCGAACAATAGCCGCGAAGTCTGCCTGATCAATCCAATTAGGAATGATTAGTTACACGATTCCTCATCTAATTAATATCGAGGAACTACATTCGAGTATTGTAATTAATGCGTTTATTCGACTAAAACGTTGACGTAACAAATAAATGACGTAAACTAGACATATAATAACTAAATAGTTACTTAGATGCTTTGATCGATTTATAATAAATTTTCTTTTAATAGAATTGTTTAAAGAATTTTAATTTACAAGGAAAAAACTCGCGAAATGTTAGATTCTGACTTTAATCTTCCGTCTGAAATCTGTCTTTTTTGACACAAGCGAAATTTTTTAAATTTCTTTCTTCTCCAAAATGAAGTCCAGTTTCTTTTTCTCAAATATCTTATATTATAATATTTATTCAGTAATGTAATGAATTTAGAGAATAATGATGTGGAAAAATGAATTTAAAAGGTAAAATCATTCTTTCTATAAACTTTTGCATAAAACATTTATATTGAATAATTTTTTAAATATAACAAAAAAAGCTAAAGACTATTTTACTTATAAAGGGCGATTTGAACCTTTAAAACCTTTTTTCCTTTCGCATCAATAAATATTTTCAAAATTCTATTTATATAATCTATATGTATTGCAAAGTTTCATTAACCTTCAATTACAGCTATGAAAATTACACATAAATTCTAAAGCTGTCTGTTTAAAGTACAGAGTGCAAGCAAACCTCCGCTTTATAGCGATTTTTTTTATCTACAATTTAAAAATTCATATTACTAATTATATAAACTGTACAATTGTCCAAAAATTTTCGCTGTAGACTCAAATGATCCATTGCTGTAGCGAAGGGTTAAAATGAGAATTTAACACTCCGCGAGATTCCCTTATTAGAATTTAATTATAAAAATACGCAATGTTAAAAAATAAAAAGCAACGAGCTACAATATATTTTCGCTGAATAAAGTCTCTAACTCGGTCGCTAGAAGCAAGTGATCACATGAATGTCCTCCCCTCCATGACTCCTTGTTACCCTTTATGTAATAAATTATGACTGAAGCGACTGCTTTAAATAAAAACTGCGATTCACGCTCTCGTAAGACGGAAAATATCACCGCCTCTGCTCTAACGTGCATCCGGGGAGAAAAAAAATCCCTGACGCGAGTGTACAGGCTCGTGTGGGACACAATAAAGTCTACACCCCAACCCATGAAATGCCAAAGGCATGGTGACAAAGGGCGGTTAAGCCCTTCTCAACGTAGACATACGCATCGCATACATACGTGTCGTCGCGCGGCGCGCGGCGCGCGGGCGTCATTGCATTGCGCGGAGCGAAGCGGAGCGGAGCGGAGCGAGGCAAAGCGGAGCGATGCGGCCCCTCCTGCGTGCGCGCTGCGCGGCCCCGTTTTCCCGTGGAAAAGCCTCATTTCCCGCGCGATTGATTCCCGGTGAGATCGCACAGAGTTTACGACCGGCATTATATATAGACTATCGATTGCGCCGCCTAACCTTTGAGTGAGAAAAAGAGCGTAACGAGGATGAGAAGCGCGGATAAGTACGTCCGAGATATTCGAGCGGCAGTCATGCTCGTCGATTAAAAGCGAATGCACCAGGTCAACTGTTATTGAAGATCGACCGCTTCGCTGCATTTCGATTAATCGTGCCACTCGAATCAAGTTCGTACCAAGATCACACAGTGCTTGATCGAAGTTAACAGAACTATTATACTAATTTTTAAAATACCATCGAGTGTTCAGATTCTGTGCTCCACAAATGTCAATTTCATCGTATTATTTTCGATTAATGAATGGTGAACGGTGTATTGCCGAATAAGCTTGTGTGTCAGTGTATTCTTTATCAAGTATAGATTGTGTAATTTTGAAAAATTTTGATTGTCAATAGATAAATAAATAGTCATAATAGTCATAATTAATTGCTCGGTTGTTCGATTGCTCGATTAATAATTTTGTTATTACCTTTCTGATTATCAAAAAATAAGCTATAATAAAATATGCGTATAGGTTGAATAGAATATCCGGGACACGGATTATATTTGGTAAAAACAATGAAAATTCAATGAGCCCGAATGTCATTATGATTGAAAGACGAAAACAGAAATAGGACATTCGTGCGAATCGACTTGCACGATCAACGAGCACAACAATCGACGTTCGTTTATTTATCAAAGTAGGGCACAATGCAAATGGTGTGTAAAACAGCGATAATAAATAGCTAATAATAATTAAATTAATAATAACTAATTAGTTAAAAACAATTAATGCAATTAATGCAAAACATTTATCTAAACAATGATTGTGCAATACTAAAAGATTTTGTGCAAAGCTTAACTACATAAGCGTTCATTTAAAAGAGAAGATAACATTTTTAATTTTAAAAATTATCTCAGAATTTTTTTTAATAAACGTCATCATGGAAGTCGAAGTTGTACCTTTCGTCGATAAAAATGCAGGCAGAAAGGACACCCTGCCACGACGGGGTAGCAGAGTGCAAATTGTTAAAAGAAAAGGGTAAGACCATTATTCGTGAGATGACATATTTGATATATGATACGACAAAATAATCTGATGAAGTTTTTATCTGTCAATGTAACTGATTCTTGTAATATAGATTGACTATCATCTGTCAGGTGTAATATTTCGTTATTATTACGCTCATATCGTTTCTGATTTCAGAACGTCGCTCTTCATCATCATGAGCTTCATCTATTCAAAGCTACTCGTAGTTGTGTGCATTGCTTACGTGATAAGCGAAGTAGTGACGCACAAACTGCCGTTGTACTATTACGAGGGATTCTTCACATACCTTTACGGCATGAGTATCCTATTCCTGTTGTACGTCTTCTGCTTCCTCCTTCAAGAGAGCGCTTGTTGCGCGAGAGGAAGCGATACGCCACCACCGCCTCCAAGACCACCCAAAACTGGCTGGGCCCCTAAGGAACCTAAAGACAAGAATAAGAAAAAAGATAAGAAAGAAAAGGATCAGAAGCAGGATAAAAAGAAAAAAGAAGCGACTACTCAGGTTCTTTAAAAATATTAGCTTTTCACAAGGAATCTCTAATCTTTCATGAATAATTAAATTTAATATGAAAACATATTATATAGAAAAATACATATAGCTATTAATTAACACAAACTATAGAAATTAAAGCCTTAAACGGTCTAGCTGGATCTTAATGCTTGTGATGATTTTTTTGTGAATTTATATACTACATAGGTAATTCCCAGAAACGCACGCCGAAATGATTTTTCGGTCTTGAAACGCTAACTCTACTAAATTATCACAGTAATATTAAGAGTTAACTTGACTAGCAATTTAACTTTAATTTTTAATTTTTATATTTAATTTTCATATTTAAATTTTTAATGTAATCAATTAAATTTCTGAGACAATGTTTTTTTGACCTGATATATTTTAATTATTTTATTGGCATCATTTTTTTTCAGGATACAACCGATGTTGAAGCTGGCGTTGCTGCGCGAGTCTTGCGAAAACGAAAGACTTCGCAAAATGATCATAGCCATGGAAGCTTCTTCCTTAGAATTGGTGCAATAGGTAAATCCACAATTTTCGGTGACATTGAATAGTTGTTTTTATAACAATTCTTGCAATTAAATAATTGATGCAAATAATATCAATAAATTGATTAAATGTAATTTATTAGCGTTTGGACTTGGTACTATGGTATACAATGGTTTGGAATTCGGCGCGTTTTTCGAGGTGCCACCTACATCACCCTGTTATCAAATTCTACAAGGTGTTAATCCGGTGTTGCAAATGATCTTCACTTTTATGCAGATGTACTTTATCTTCATGAATTCTCGAGTATGTATATGAAATTGTAAAACAAATTGATAAAGATGAAAGAACTTAAAAAATGCACATTATGATGTTCTCTTCGCAGTTGAATATTCATCGCTTTAAAGTCATCGCTCGCTTTGGTCTGATGCACGTGGTCGCGACAAATCTTTGCGTATGGATACGCACGCTGGTTCTGGAGAGTCTCAAGGAGATCACTCAGTATCACAAAAAACTAGGCCAGTTTCAGGCGGGGATTCTCGGTAAGCGATCTACATTTACAGGGTTAATCAATATCGTCGTTTTAAACTGTCGAAGCAGTGGTACGTCAAGTTCAAGTACTGGCGATTATACATTGATGTGTTGACATTTGCAGAGAGCATTAAACTGCACTCGATGCGAAACGCAGGGGCCATATTGGGAACCGAGCCGCGCGACATGGCGCAATTGCGAGAGGCTCCTCTTACGAGGTCAACGACCGTCGCGCCGACCGTCACCAGCACGGTTGTGACAGTCGGCACTGCTCTGGGTCGCGTAATGACAACGACAGCTAGATCAATCGCGGACGCATTCACTTCACCGTCTCCAACATCCACCTCGACCACCACTTGGACAACCCCGTCGACAACGCCTTCGACCACTACCTTCGCGTTGCCTAATCTGACGACCACCACGGCGACAACTTTATCCACTCTCTTGAGCACGTTCACACCATCGACCACCAGCACCACCACCACTACCACTACCACTGAGAGAATCACCACTATCCCGACTACAACGAGCACCAGCACTACTACAACTACCACGCCGTCCACTACCACGTTATGGTCGCAGATGATAGAACTACTGAACACCGCGCCACAGAGTGACATAGACAACCAAGTACGAACTATATTTTATTACTATATTTTATCACTACGAATAAATGGGCGAGTTCAAGTTGACAAAGTACCTAGCCTGTTCATTCTCAGCGATTGAACATAATTGATTATTACTTATGGATCCAATCAATCACATTCAATCGCTCGACGAGTAGGTCAGCTGCTTCGATTCGTTTGAACACAATCAATATTATTAAAACAGTGAGCGCTGAGATTAAAGTATTTCTCCCTCTCTTTTTCAGGTACCGCAAATCTTTGATGTAAGTAATTTAACAAATAGCAGTGATTACTGGAGTCCGAATTTAGGTATCTACGCGGAAGCCCTAACGGAGGATGGCACGGTGTCCAATTCGTGCGGACGCGTCAATATCATGGGAACCATCGTTCAGGATGCGGCGCCATATCTATTTCCATTCATAATCGAGTACAGTTTGATTGGAGCAGCAGTGATCTACGTCATGTGGAAGCATATCGGCCGACATCCGCGTTGGCCTCATCTGGCAGAGGCTGATCTTGAACGTCGTTTAGAGGCTATGCTATCGCGAAGAGCTGTCGCTCTTGCTCATGCAGGTAATTTTCTTTTCATATCATAATCTTTTATTTCGAATATACCAGATCAAATTTTTCTTAGTATCTTGTTAGAAATAAAAACATAATTTTCTATTTGTTCGAGAATCGAATTGTCATAAAAGATATTATCAGGTCACACTAGAGTCGACTGCGTTGGAGCAAGCAAAGGTCTCTTCTTCGGTCTGCTTCTTCTGGTTGGTTCCCTGATATGCCTGATACTGTTCTTCGTGCTGATCCATCACCCGGAGTTCGGATTGCTCGCGATTTATCTCGCTGATGTGTCTCACTGCGTCTTAATGGCGTTATCTATCATCGCCATAATTATCGGCTTCATTCGCGTGCAGAGTCTCAAGTTCAAGGCTGAGGAGCAAAGCGACCTCAATGACATCCTCCTGCGCGTCTCCGCTTTTGGTCTCTTCGTCTACGCCGTCTTTAGTGTGATCGCTGGTTCCCTGGCGGCCTTCACGCACGAGCCAAATCTGCTGGTGATGGTGACGGGATTGCTATCGGTCGCCCAGGTGGTCCTTCAGATGCTCTTCATCGCTGATGTGTCGCGCAGGCGAGTTCACCTGCCGGAACATGATCGCAGCAAACCTGGCAGACAGGTGGTTACTTTCCTTCTGATTTGCCCCAGAAGGTTATCGCCAATCCGGTGCAGCTTGATTTCTATGGATTTCTCGCTTGGGCTATTGTGCAGAGGGTCACCTTGCCGCTGTGCATCTTCCACAGGTTCCACAGTGCCGTGACGCTGGCCGAGATCTGGAAGACTAGCTACAAGGCACGTCTGGAGTAGACGAGCGGGGAGTCCCGTCATAGTCAATCGTCCGGAGTGATCGTCGGTTGGAACGAAAGAGCGAGCACAAGCAGGTCAGGATGCTCGACGACCTCGATCACATACATCGATTTCAGGTCTCGAAAAAAAAGGTTTTTTTGAGAAGAGAAAGAGAGAGAGAGAGAGAGAGAGAGAGAGAGAGAAAGAGTGGAAGATCGATTGGGAAGGTCGACGGACGGAAAAATTGCAAAATGACGGATCAGCCGGAATAAACGAACATATGCAGCGTGTCTGACACGCTTGTTGCACGAAGAAATCTTCGGATGATATCCAAGTCGTTGATAATTGTTAAACAGTTCCAAGAATTCAAGTTGGAAGTTGAAGATATATCTCGTTGAGAAACCCTTTATCGACATCTGAAGAGGCACTTCAGTGATACAATCAAGGTCGATCTAATATCCTCGAAGAGGAGCTTTCGCGTAAAGTGGAGCTAAATATGATCGTGCCGAATTGCAAAACTGTTTATTTGTCTCCTGTTTTGTGTATGTTGTATTTCTTCTGTTCTTTTTTTTTTACGTTGTTAGCATTGATCAATAGAGACAACAGGGAGAAGGACGGATTAATGACGATCTGGACGATTGACAAATATCTTGTCAATCAGACAGGCTTTCGCCAATCTCGGCGTAAACGAAGCACAAAACAACAAAAACGTTAGCGCATACGCATTTCCCTTCATCGCGTTTCTCACCTTACACGATCTCTATATACTGCCACTAAATTTTCTACTTTTATATGTATAACGTTATATGTACCGTATATGTACCCTCGCCCCATTGTGCATTATCAAGAGCATTGTAGACAATTCGGTTCACTCGCGGGAATTTAAATTGTTCGATATATTTCCCGAAATTTTTCTTATTTCATTCATTACGGATATGTCGGATCGCTGTGATATACTTTTGTGAAAACTTGAGTCGGCGTTGGCGGCGAATCTCCTTCTATTCGTACGTTAACGTATCTTTAAGTAAATATTTAAATATTTTTATAAGTCATCGATATTTAGCGGATGAGATTAGCGGATTAGCCTCTAAGTTTATCTCGTGTTTGGTTTACGCTTTCCGATATACGTATATCTTACGAGACGTTAATTAATTTGGTATCAGAATTCGCCGTATCAAATTAGCTGACCGTCGAAGCAAACGGTTTCGCCTTTCCATATTTTATTGAAATAATTTCACGATCGTAAAAGATAATGGGAGCTCTTAGATTTGTTCATCAATGCACACGACGTGTGACATAATCATCGCAAGTGGAACGAGCGAAATCGTCGTGGTTGCATTTTTCGCGGTCGAAGTTTAACTGCAGAAATTTCAAAAGAGGCTCGACGAAGAACAGGATATAATTTCGCGGCGTTATTTGCTTAACGAAAGCAAATCGAACGACGTTTCAGTCTCGCGAAAGATCCTCTTGTTCTCGAAACGCTTCATTCACACAAATCGCGAGTGCTTCCTCGCATTCAAGAGCGCGCAATTAACGAGAGATCCGTCTCTTCAAAAGGGACATTTGCAAACGCAAGATCTCCATCGTCGTTTCCTGTTGCGTGCCGCAGAGTACAAAATTGTTTTTGAAATTTTACGAATCCCTTTATCGACACTTTTTGAATATTCGTTCACTTTGAATGAACATACCGACGATATCGTGTACCTTTGTCGTATCTTCATCGCGAGCAGTTGGCACACGGAGAGGCGCACATTTAAAGAATAACATTGTACGAGGAGTCAATGAGGAAGGAGGAAGGAGACCCGTGTTAGAAGCCAACACGAGCGATAGTGTATAGAGAATATTTTGTTTCATACTCGCCGAGTACTCTGAATGAATGATATATACTCGAAAAGCTTTCACGAACGTAAGCGGAAGTTACGCTCTATGATGCAGATTATGTGACTTTAAAACGTACGTAACAGCAGCGCGAAGGAAGTCAATAATGACTTTTGCGTTTAAAAAGGCTTATTTTCGTCGAAAAGCGATTCGTACGTATTTGTTCTTTCAGCTAATTATTCTGACAGACGATACGATGTTTAAACGTCAAAGATTTCCATTGTGAATGGCTTAATTCTTTGAGGGGCGACGGTGCAGCTTGTATACTTCACGTATAAGTCACAGTATAATGTATTAGGTGCCACGACATTTGTGCGTTTCTATGTTGGTGCGATGTGGTTTAATTTGTGAACTACAGTGCCTAAGTTTCGCTCTAGTACTGCTTCTCTCTTTCGGAGATCCTGCACAAAATACGCTGACTTTTTCAGCCCCTGAAAGAGTTAAGGGAGAGAATTTCTGGAGGGGGGGGAGGGGGGGATAGAAAAAAAACGAAGACTATAATCGGTTCACATAAATAAAGGAGCTCGCACACCACTCACGAAAATATAAGAGATAATTATTGTCATCATTATTGATTAGTGTTTAAGCCTATCTCAAAGAGATCGACCTTTCGCATTTACTTCGCTATTGATATCGTATGTAGATCGTTGAGAAAAGATAACGTTCATCGTATAGAGACTATACTTTGTGAATTCCTCCACAATCCTTGTGAAAATACTCCCTTCTCCTGAGAAATAAAGCACACATTAAATTTTATTTAATAAAATTTATAAATATATAAATTTTATTAAGTAAAACTTTTTTCGCGCAATGAGAATTAAACAATAATACACAAGACATCTCGAAATCTTGACAGAAATCATAATTATACACCAGTCAACGTCTTTAGCTTTTGAATTTTAATTATTAGAAATAATATAAATAATAAGAAACGCCCTCTCTCCGTGCGCGAAATATGAGAGAAATATTGTTGCACCACAAGCTTACTAAATCAGCCATTAAGGGTCGATTAAACGTAATTATAATCCAAAGACGATATTAAAAAGTAAACACAATACAAATATATATAGATATAAATATAAATATATATATATTATGAAGACTTGTACTAATTTTGATGTACGCAATTGTAGTTGAAGTGTTGCGTGCAACATGTAAATAATAATAATAATTACTCTTTTTGTCAGCAAATTATTTATTCAGCAGAGTGTCTATGAAACGAATGTCATTACATTGCCAACAGAGTAATTCAATAAATCTTTAATATTTTTTTAATTGTTATTTTAATTATGCACAAAGTTACTGAAAGTATATAAGCTGATTTTCTAAAATTATACGTGTGGCAAAAAGTACACAATATGTATTTTAACTTATTATTAGAAAAAAAAATGTATATATCAGTACAAAGATAAACGTTTATGAACTTCTATAAATCAAAACAACACTCATGCATGTCTCATATTTCAGTCGTTATTTAAAATTAGAAAATTAGATTTAATTAGAAAAAAATAGATGAATCAGCTTGTATGCACATTAATCTTTGGTTAATTATAGTTAAATCAATGTGTTTTAATGTGTTTTAAATTAATGTTTTAAAATTGTGTGTACTAAATTGTTGATTAATAACACGTTTATAAAAACACATCATCACAAACTCTATGAGAGATAAATTTTAGTTATTTGTAGAGATTTTTTAAAATCTTTTCGTTTCGTCAACACTCTGCACAATTACGTCACAGAAGGCACAAAACCACAATGACAACATAAAGCAACAATTTCATTACGAGAAATAAATTAATTAACAAGGCACTGCCACACCGGACCAACAAAGCCGAAACGAATGATAGAAGGGATTCTAAGATGGACAGAGAAAAGATACGCGCAAATGCAGAAAGAAAACCAGCAATCCTTAATTGATGATTTTTCGTAAAGAGAAAAACTATAAAGAAGATATATATGAAACTGAACCCTTCCACGTTTAAAAAATGTGAACGAGTGCGTAGTTCCAATATATGTATGCGTGATTGAAGAGTGAAAAAGAGTGAGAAGAGAGAGAGAGAGAGAGAGAGAGAGAGAGAGAGAGAGAGAGAGAGAGAGAGAGAGCGAGAGAGAAAAAGATAGGCAGAAGGAAGAAGAACGGAAGAACACGTGAAACGTTTTTCTTCGACAAACAACGTCTTTGTATACTTTAACCCGTGTTGTAAGGAGAAAAACCCACGATTCTC
Source organism: Acromyrmex echinatior (assembly GCF_000204515.1). The sequence goes on from NW_011627850.1 coordinate 3,031,948, forward strand.
TTGTATATGTACATCAATATCTCGATAGTAGCCGTAAGCCTAACTAATGAGTCGCGGATTTGCGATAGAAAATGAATGTAAATGAGATTCGCCTGATTTAATTGCAAATTGTGCAATGATGTTAATTTACATCTTTTGCGTTTATTTACATTCATAGAATTATTCATGCAAATTCATACAAACGCTATTTTATTTATTATACAAGTTTTTATTTACATGTAACTCGTGTATGTTTATCACACGATAATTAATGACATTATCAACCTAATAAATCGTATATATACTACTCAACATTTTGCAGCAAACAACTGAGATTTTCTTTCATATTATTATGCGCGCAATTTTATTTCAATTATGTTCCATATTTACGGAGAATGCGTTTCGTTTCGCGCATGATGTGCATGATGTATTATTTTATCTTTAATATTCAGTGAACGATTAGGATGAAATGATATATTACGAGCATCATGCGTGAAATGGAACGCACTTTGAGTTGCATAGTATATTTATAGCAACTTTATACATATATACTTTTATAATTTCACCAAGTCGCGAATCCACAAGAAACAGATGAAGAAAGAACAAAAGGAATTTGCATGCGTGCCGGAAGTAAATCCGCGACGCATTATTATTTAACATAATGTAGTGAGTTTTCGATGTCTTCGAGTATAATTACAGTTTGTACACGTATACACGCAGTTTTAAGCAACAGAATGTACACACAAACACATAACACACACACACACACACACACACACACGTGCGTACAAGTGACATCACTCATGGATTTACCAGAGACACATCGAGGAGGAAGCGAGGACAATGGAAGGCACAGAACGGAAGAAGTTAACGTTTCGTCGGAGCAGGCGATAATGACAGGCGGAACACAAAGAAATAAAATAAAATAAAATACCGTAAAAGTATAAATTACATGTTGTGGTGTAAGCAGTTCTTCGAATGTCGAGTAGCGACGAATACGTCTGTAAATTCATCAATTCGCTCATTCATCGATTCCTATTTTCATTGTATACCGTTAAAACCAGTTTCATTGTAACCCGAGTTACATCGGTACGTCATCGTTGCCGCATCATTTGTAACGATACACGATTATATTGGTTAATAAAAGTTATCTAGACGTAATATGTGTTTTTCTATTTCTTCTGGTAAAAGATATTTATATATATATAACCAAATACAATTATATATATAAAATATGTTCATGTATGTTTTTTTCTTTTTTTGGTGTTAATCTCTGTAAAATCTCTATTCATATAAGAAAAATTATTAGAAAAATAACTTTTACATTACTTTTCTTCACAAAAAATAAAATTGTGATTACATAATATCTATATTATTTTATATATATTATTAATTATATATATATATGGACAATTTTTTATTTCTTCAAACATGTAGAATTTTTTATCGGATATACATATATGTAAATTTTTTTTTCATTCAAACTTCTTGATCAGTCGCATTTAAAGAAATTTAATTTTTTTATAAATATAATTAAATTATATTGTTTACATATGATTCGCACTTCTCTCTGTCTTTTACAATATTTCAATATTATTCGTATTCAATTCTAAATAAAAATAAATATAAATCACATTAAATAAATACATAATATTTAATGCAGAATTTGTAATAAAAAGATTTCAAACATCTTTAAATTCGCAAGTTTTATAATGGATAATTCACAAATGTAAAATATTCCAATTTTTATATTTATATAAATAAAATATATTTTATGTATGCCTATAAAATCGAATCAACAGTCAATAACGACGTTTGCATAACAAATTCATGTATCTACTGTAGATATATTGCTTCGAATATTTCATATCAGGAGATTTAAGTAACTTTTACACATAAAATTTAAACTTTGAAATATTTCCAACTTAATGACTTGGATAATAAAAATGTTAACTTAATTATGAACATTATTGGTGGAAAAATGTACCTTATAACACAGTTGAATTTCACTATAAGATGGTAGTTGTTTCTGGTAATTTCGAAAACAATATACAACAATATACGATTCCACTATTTATTTCACGGTTCCAGTTATCATTAATATATTAACACTTTACATTTACTATTTGTAACAGGATGTTATCTAAGCCCGCACGCAAAACGTAACGCTTAGATCTAAGGTACACCTTGTGAATAATCAACCTGAGTTGTAATTATTAGGTCGGTTGAATTAATAACTGTTGCATTATTAATTTGGATCATATTATGCTTAAGTAACCTGCGCGAACAAAGTATGTTAAGGACATCATTCAAATGAAATCTGATACTTTTTTTTGTACAATTATATTAAAACATATTTGTGACAAATAATAGCCAGTAAAATAATAGTGATTTTTACCTATAAATATGGAAAAAAAACATTTTTTATTACTGACATGAAAGATTTTTTTCATTACATGAGAGGCAAAAATTGGATAAAAACAAAATAATTTAATATTCTAGCAATCAGCTCTGAACGTCCTACATAATCACTTTGATAGTTTAATAAAATTATTTTCAAATCTATAATATATTTAGCTAAAGTTTTACTTCCTGTTTTTTCTGGTCCAAGAAAGAGTTAATGTAAGTATGTAAAACTCGACTTATGTAAAGAATTGCGGAACCAAATAAGCCGGACGTGAGTCAGGAACCATAATTAACGAAATATTCGACTACCAGTTCGAATGACTAGAGTATAACGTAATGCAAGTGTGAGCGACGGGAAGACGGAAGGCGCGCGCAACGTTGAACGGGAGAAATTACAAATGAGAGGTGGAAAACGGCGGCCGGGTCGAAAGAAAGGTACACAAATGCATATGTATGGTAAGCGCGTATCGACGTCGCCAGAAGTGTTCGTTGGCTGGCTGGCTGGCATTGTGAACGACCGGTAAACAATTAGTCGCGCCGTATGGCGATGAATCATTATTAAAGACGACGATGACGAGCCCGACTGTCCTCAAGCACTCCGTCGTACCGGTCATTCGAGCCTGGTTAACATGCGACATTAATTTGCGTAAGGTGTGTTTTGGGGTGCTACTTGAAAAGGCAGCAGCGGATGTGGGTGCGCAATAGAAAAGAGATGACGTACGTTGAGAGCGGGAAAGGAGGAGGAGGAGGACAAGAAGAAGAAGAAGAGAAGAAGAAGAAGAAGAAGAAGAAGAAGAAGAGCACTGGCCCCGGTGAGGCTTCGCCGGGTCTCATTTGCTTTTCAATGCGCTGCTTCCCTTCGTCTTCTTCTCATTGTGCGACACGACCATTGTCGTGCCTCTGTACACGGTGTATTACCTGTGCCTATCCGTATTCGTGTCGGCGTGGGTGGCGACCGCGCACGGCAGCCGCGTTAAAAGGCTGATTCCTGAAACATCTCTCAGATACCTGTCCGTGTCTTGCATCTTTCGAGGATAATCGCTAGAAATTATTCGTCTCCGATGTTCATCGCGCTGTTACGACTGTCAGCTGAAATCCGTGTTTACGGGTCGTTATGTCAGACAAGCGCGAGAAATATCGAGGAGGGAATAATTGTAAGAGACTGTAATAGTGAGAAAAATTCGGCTCTAATGAATTCGTAATTACGAAGAGACGTTTGAAAAGAAAACGCATACACGTCTATGAATTATTCTATTCTGTCCTAGTCTATTCTTTATTCGGTTCTTTTCTATTGAATAAAAATAAAAATAATAAATTGTCAAAATCAGTTTCGCTCAAAATTTTAATATATCTGACAGGTTAAATTTAATTACTATTAACTGTATTATAATCCTGTATTATAACCTCGTCTTTGGCCGTTTTTATTATTAGAGTTTATATTGTATTTTCAATAACGAGCAATCATAATTTATTTTGCTTCTTAAAAATAATAAGTTACACTCTCTCTGGGCATTGCATAAACAAAAAAGAAAGAACGATTTTATTGAAGTACTTAAAAATTTAAATCCCATACAGCACACTTTATCTCAGAAATCTTCCTGGGAACGTTCTCAGGACATCCTTCAGAACGTCCCTTGGAAACTTCTATTCTATATGAGATAATACAGACTTAAAAATAAGGATCCCCTAATTAATCTCAAGTTGATTCCTAGAATGGCTGCATTCATGCAGCAGAGAAAACTGCAGATTAGTATTTCTGCCTTCTTCGCTGGATTTTAGTGTAGGTACCAATCATATTAAAGAATCGCTGAACGCTCATTGATTAGTTTTTTCTGCTAAATAAATCAAATAAATCCTTTCCATGAATAAATAAATCAAATAGATAAAAAAGCGTCAAATACGATCAAGGTTGGTTCTTACTTAGTAATATTTGCCTAGTAATATTGTATGTAAATTTTAAAAGTAGCTACATCTTCAACTTACGTAAAAATAAAAATAGTTCGCGTGCCACAGATTTCAAACTATCTACCTGTCAACTACTCAACATTGCAAAATTTGATGTCATGCGTACGGCTGCTTCGCTACACGATCCTCTTCTAATCTTCAGCTATTCGCATTTTCTCGCGGGGCCACAAAATGCGGGCCTCGGTGTTCAGTTTGCTCAACTACGATCCATCACAGAGATAACAGGGCTACTGGGAATTCATCCTAAGTAATCTCGTGCTTGAAAGACCGATAACATTCTACAGGCGGGAGATTTCTCCTCATCAGTACGCGTGATTGCGACGTCAAAAATCAGCAAGTCTCGTGCTTCCGGATGCCCGGCGGCTTTCTACTCTAGTAGCAACGTAATAATTCTGTATAATGACGGTCGGGTGGTGGGTGGCGGGTGCAAATCGAGTCGAGTCGAGTCGATTCGATTCGATTCGGCTCAAGCCGACTCGGAGACGCCCCAGGCGGCTTAGCGCAGCCGTGCGAAGGTGAGAGACCACAGGCTGTTTGTACCGCTTAGGCTAATGAGGTACAGATGGCGATATTCTTGTGCGCCGTAAGGCGAATCGGAGGGTGAGATGTGAAGAAATACAGACGAGGCGCACGCACGCACGCACGCACGCACGCATACGCACGAGGGCAGTCGAATCCGGCGCAAGGTGGCTATAAGAAGGTTGAAGAAGGCGGACGGGCGCGAGCGAAAGGGGTTGCCCTCGTTTGATCTGATTCTTATCTTGGCCAGCCGGTCGGTCGCGGTCGGTCCTGGCTACCGCCGGTGATCGCTATCTCTCCGAGATACGCACCCTCCTTTTAACCCGGTGTTACTCGGTGAAACCTGCGGTGGTTGAGTGCACACGCTCGCCTTTTCGGCCACGGCGCAGATGCGTCGCGGCGCAGTGCTTGCATACCGGCACGGATACGTCGATCCTTGTCCGATAATACGACGCCCCTACTAACCGATGTCCGCTCGTTTCACGGTGTACGTATTATACGCGCGTGTGTATAAGTCTCGTATGTGATAAGCGAACGCTAAGATTTGCTGCACGTTAGTAGTATCTCTCCGGCAGCGGAAAGCCTTCGAAACAATCGCCTATCGTACCTTTCACTGCTAATTTCAAGTATCTTATGTAATTTGTAAATCACAGTTTTTGAATTACGTTACTTTTATAATACGAAGTAAGGGAGGGATATGTTAAGTGTCTTTATTTATCACAGATATCCAATTTTTATCCCATGATATAACTTCGAGTAAGCGAAGTAATTCTTGCGAACTTTTTCTTGCATTGCATGCAGAAATTACATTGTTCAGTATTAATTCGGGTGACGCATCCGTGAGGTCGATTCACGATTATCGTCCCGCACACATTGAATGATCATTTGAAGCATGCCACAGCTGAAAGGTTAATTACTTGTTGCTCGGTCTGTGACTAATGCAAGATGTCATTTATCTCGATCATTTCCTCGATGAAGAAATTTTTCGTTAACACGCTGCAGCATGGAGGTCCAAATATTCGGACGCGATGTAGAAATTCGTAGGGCAAGTCAGAGGGATGTTTGGAATCGGCGCGAAACGAGAGCAAGCTAGAGCGGACAGCCGCGATTTCACACCGCGGCCGTGATTCGTGATTTCACGGCAGCTGCTCGCACGGCAGGAAATGAGACATCATACGTGTGCGCTGGCACTAACTTTCTTGCATAATGTGAAATCGGGGACGGGACGCGTCGGCCGCTCGTCTTTAAGACCGACAATCGCCAAAGAACAATGAAACGATGAATCGTTCTTTGGCAGCCAGCTCAGTTGGCGTACACCGTATAGAATAGATCAAACTGACTCCTTCAAAGATAAGAAAAACTATTTTCTACGGGAAAAACGGGATATTTTTTATATGTAGATTTAATATCGAATCACGAGCGCAAAACAAATGAAAAATATTTTCTTCTCGAGAGGATTAAAATAATTATTCGAGGCAAATTGATTGTAAATATCTTTGCATGTGCTCAATCTTTACGTTTTCAATCTTTGCTCTCCTCTTTCGACACTTGTCTTATAATACTTTTCTTTTGTAATCAATTATAAGTGAAATTTAGACCGATAAAAATAAATTAAATAAAAAAAAGAAATCTCATTTCTGATTAACGTCTTTAATTAATTGGTCATAGCCAGTTAAATTTCTAGAATATCGAAGCTTTTGCAATTTCGAAAACAAGAAATTGTGAAAGTGCGACACAAAGTCATTCGTATAGAATGATGTGACGTTATAATTTTTTTAATCACTCGACGACATTACAAAAGAAGAGTACTCAACAGCGATGCAAAAATTGAAAATTCTGAGTGATATATCGATTTTAAAGAATTTTCTGTTAATAAAAAAATACTTAAAATATGTTTATGACGTATTATTTATTTATACGATTTTTCTTAATAGTTACAGACCGCTACGTATGTTACGTAAATTCTTTAAAATCTCTTAGAGTTAATGACTAGAAAAATATAAGATTTCGATCGTGATCATAACTTGCGTGGCATGCATAGCCTCATAGCCTCACCGCAGGTAAGTCAAAGGCGATAATAGTCTTGGTTGTTGTTTGCACTTATTCTGAAAGGGGAAAGGGTTTCCGCTGAGGGGCGGAATAAGTGCATCCTTAATTACTTTCTGGCTCGAACCGATAAAAGGATAATAGGCGCATCTTCCCTCTATTTCCGTTGCGTTGGCCGATTGCCACGCTCCTGTCTACGGATCCCAATTTTTTAATAGTCGTCATTATGGCTTTCTCGATATAGACGGGCGCCGGAGATGTAATCCGTGGGCATCAAACTGGAACGTTCGCGTTCGGTATAATACGGACAGGATGCTAATTTGATTATTAGTCGGATTGCGGCAGTTACGAATCGCAGAACTGCTAAATTACGGTAATCATCGTTTCCCGACAGCGCGCGCTTTCTTATCGCGGGAAACACCGCGCACCGCAATTACAAGCGTTTATCTACAGGGTAACTCCGGTATATATGCTATACCTAACAAAAACTTAATTTATTAAGTATTATTTACTATATTTAAGGTAAATATGCCAGTAAAAACTTTGTACTGTCTACTACTAGGAAAAAAATATTAGAAATTCGAAATACTTATTCTTCGTATTAAAAAAAGAACTTTTGAAACTCTTGTATTTTCATTGTATATATTCTAGAAGGGTAAACTATACGGCTATTCATAAAAGGGGATGGAATGTACGGTGATGGCTCACGAAAAATTTACAAATAAAAAACTAATTTAAAAATAAAACACAATAAGGTAAAAAAATTATGATCTTGAAGGTTATAATTTTCTTCAAGATTATAATTTTTTTATCATATTTTATTTTGTTAATTTCAAAATTGGTTGCTGGAAAAAAATTCCTACATTATGAAAAATCACATCATAATTTTTTTCAAAATTGTGATAATCAGATATTGCCAACGAATTCGTATTCAGCAAATAACATCGGAAATGATTATTCACTCTCGTATTACAGAATGAAGATTAAATTTTGTCGGACAGTGTAATTATGTACAACGCCTGTACATACTAAGCTGATTGCTAGAATGTTGCTAGAATTGTTCAAATTTTCTTGCAACATTATTCATTATTCTTAAACACGCGTCATAATTATTTTAATAATGCGACAAAATTATTTTCAGATCTAACTAAATTTTTAGATACTTGAGCAAAATTATTTTTTCCGTGTAGGTAAAAATCTCTCAATAAATTATTAATAATTAATAAGAAAAACAATTATATATGAAAATATGTAATTGTTAACAATCATATATGAATATTTCTAGGCTCATATATCCCAACGAGACTTTTTGCGGGCAGCACGAAATGATGTAGGTGGGTACATAAAGTAGGTGGACTGCACTTATTTACAACCCCGCACGAGCGTGGCAGCGCAGGCTCGTACTTACGTTAAATTACGGGTAGGCACGCGTGCAAGTACCATTAGTTTTCTCTCGTGCGTATGCGCCGCCATGACTGGGCAAGGCATCAACGTTTCATACGTTTATGCAAATACCACAATCAAAAGAGCGCCGCAGTGGTTGGCAGTTGCTGAGCGTGCGGCAATAATTGCGCGAAAAATTGCGTGAATATAACAGTTGCCAGGAAAAGTTCGATTAGGCATATTAATGAATGGCGTTTTTTTCAAGCCACTTGAACCACGCACTATTGTTTCCTGTATGAAATTAATTTTTAATATTTTTAAACCTTTTTCTATTGAAAAGTGAGTTTAATTTTCTATCAAAGAGTATATCTGTTGAAACAATGTTGAAATATTTTTGTTAAATTTTCTACAATTTAGCAATTACTTTATTACCTTTAAGTAGATGGCTACAACATTCTACGCATAGTTATCTTAAAAACTGTATTCTGGAAAAGGAAAATAAAAAGAATTGCCCAGACGTCTTAAAATTAATTATTTTTGCACTCTTGTCTTTCGTAAAAATATAAATAAAATTAACTTTATAACAGTGCTATTAAAAAATATAACTATTAGGTGTTGGAATTAATTCGTAGCGTTTTACAAGTGATGGGAAGTACTTTCATTAATGTATTTTTTAATGCTCATGTGAAATAAATAACATTCTTTCATTAAAAAACGCTACGAATTAATTCCAACACCTAATATAAAAATAAAATTTATTTGGTGTCCCGAACACCCCACTTACCTACTTAAAGGTTAAAGAGAAGTAGACAAAAATACATAAAAATTTGTTAAAGGGCCGATCAAAATCGAAAATATGCACAATACCGCGAATGTATGTATTCTTACAAATATGTGTATCCGTGGTTTCTCGCGAATTCCGTGAGCTACCTATCGATCTTCTCACGCTTTCTCTTCTTGCGGTCTAGGGAAGATGAGGGAGATGCCGGTAGCTGCAAGGGGGAAAGAAAGAAAGAAAAAGGGAGAGATCGTGAAACTGTGTGCACCAGATAGACAGAGGAGACCAATAGCTCGAGAGATCGGAGCGACGGAGGAAGAGACTCCACCGTCAGTAGGATACAGAATCGAGGGGGGATGCGGTGGCGAGGGAGAAGAATTGAAAGAAGTTATGAAAATAAGGCGAAGCCGGAAGGGGGCGTACGATATGCGCATGCGACGATCGACACGCAAGACAGGCGCTCTAATTTTAGATCTTGTCACTCTGACGCCAGCTGGCATGTCCCTCCCCGCCTATTACACGCGTTTACGCACACACTATAGCTGACGAGCGCAACGCAGCGCAATGCACGCACCGCGCCGTACTGCAAGTACTGCAACTGTACGTAGGTATGTATCTGTACGTGCATGTATGTGCTCTGCGCGCTGCACGTCCGATCCGATGTGACTTCACGTCACGATCGTGTACCAGCCTCATGCACGGATGCGAAACGTGCGAGAGATGGATGCTTGCCCGACTATTACACGCGAGTCCACAATACCCACGGTGTGCAATGCGTACGAGGAGGATGGATGCAACGCATCCATCCGTAATCCCATGATCACCTCCATATGTACGCCAGACATGCCACCGTTTAATCCCGACCAGTTCCGGAATCAATTTACTTCACGAAATGGATGGATTACTCAGAGAAGAAAAGGAAGCGTTTTTTTAGTAGTGACAACTACGTACATAATAATTACGTCAGTATTATACGTAAAATTAACACAGTTGAATAAACTATTTTATAAACTATTTTATTTAATGCTTGTGACTTTAGTTGCAACAATTACAGAATAATTTATTCAACTATGTATATTAATTTCAAAAATTTGTAGTTACACTGTAAAATAGTTTATTCGACTGTACATGTAGATACATTAATTCTATACGTATAAAACTTGTAACAGTTGTCACGTAGTTGCGATCACTATGCTCTTTTTAGTATAAATAAGGGGGAAATGAAAAATTGCATCGGTACTCGACGCACTTTGTGTGTCGACTTGTAACGAAACCAGATTCTTATGTGAATTATAACGACAGATTCTTAAGAAAAGTTACATTTCGATTGCAAATTATGAGGCAACCATTCATCGTGAAAAAGTCACAAGACAAGCGGGGTTAAAAGTGAGGGCAAGTGTATCGTTCTGTCCTTCGATTTAGACGAAGCAGACATTAATTTGCCACAAGTCGTTTAAACGTTAACTGCAAATCAAACAAGGAACTTGACATCTTCGATGAAATAATTACGCAGTAACGGTAGAGGAGGAAATATGCGATTTCCATCTCTGAGACATTAAAATAATTACTATTATTATACATCACGGTGGACAGTTGGACGGGACTTGCAATAAGAAGTCTCGGATTGATCTAAAAGTCTGCGCAATTTACCGGTATGCACGGTATTTTTCCTCCCTGTGTCGAGGAAGTGCGCGTGTGTATAATGATTGTCAGTTGAACATGCGGATTTAGCGTCATCCGTCTTGCCATGAGAAGTGTTGTGATACGAGTATAATTCATTTTCTATAAGTCGCGCATTTCCTCATCATAGCGATACATGTTAACAACCACGTACGTTCTAAGTATATAAGTATATAATAGAAATAATAATTAATAAAAATTAATATCTGATATAATGCGAAAAATAATAAAGATTCGTTACTGATAACGTAAACGTGCAAAAACTACCAAGAAAATCATTTTATTTCACTTTACTGAACTTAATGTATGATATGAAAAATACCACGATACAAATATATTAGGTGTTGGAATTAATTCGTAGCGTTTTACAAGTGATGGGAAGTACTTTCATTAATGTATTTTTTAATGCTCATGTGAAATAAATAACATTCTTTCATTAAGAACGCTACGAATTAATTCCAACACCTAATATAATTCATTTTCTATAATCGTATGTTTTCTCATAGCGACATGTTAATAAATACGTACGTCTTAAATAGATACTAAGCAGTATTTAAATAGATATCGCTCTTTTATTTTAAAAATGATATAATTTAAAAAATTAAATTTCCCAAAAAAACTGTGTTTCCATTTAACAAAAAGTTATTTGGTAAATAATTAAATAATAAAAAATTGTTTGATAATTAATCAAATAATGTCAGCAAAAAGAATATATTTTTAACATGATCAAATATCGTTTTTGTCATTTTCGTTTCACAATCCTTAAAAAAATCATTTTTTAATTGTGACGATTTTGATAATTATTTTTAATTCTTTCTGAATTGTGATGATTTCGATGACATTTTTAAAACATTTCTTTGAGCTGTGACGATTTTGATAGTTTCTTAAATTATCGAAATTAAGTTAACTTATTTTCGATGATTGATAAGATAATGCTTATTTAATTCATTTATGGTAATAACTCAAAAATCACGTTTTAAATTTGCACTTTTGAACTAAGAAAATATGATATGACAAAATTAACACTTAGCTGAATATAATATAGAAAAAAAGATAATCGTTATTGATAATATACAAGCTATTCATTTAAAGTATCGCTTTATTTTGTTAAATTTGATTATTAATTCTGTCTTTTTTATCTCTTTTTTCCCCATTTAATCGCTTCACTCAATTTTGTTTAATTTCATGTATAAGTAAAAATTTTCTCTTCCCACGTGAAGCTTAGTGTTCTTTATACTTACTTAGAAAATACATAGGTAGCTATTTAAGAAAGGATCTCGTAATTCAAACCTAACGTTCAACACGTGCACCTGTCGGATCCGGTCTGGACTTGGCGAGCTCAATCTTCCGTATCCGGGAAAGCGTGTTGAGTCGCATGCAAGGTTCTTACGCAAATCGTAAACGATCACGAAGGGAGGGGGGGAGGAGAGGGGGGAAATCAAATGGATGACAAAGAGGAAGACGAAGCGAGCCACCGAAGAAAAGGCCGTAATTTCCGAGGTGGCGTCACGATGGCGATGCATAGGCTAGGTCAGTCTGATCGCGATAAATTGCGGACTGTGTGTAAAACGGGGAAGAAAAGCAATGCCGGGGCATCGTACTCCGCGGATGTACCTTACACGAGCGTGTATCTAACGGGCGCGCCGATGAGAGAACGGAGGGATGGATGATATCTTCGTTCTAGGTTCCGTGGCAATCGCGAATGGAAAGAAGGCGCACTCATTGGACCTTCACTTCCTCTCATTGTTCTCTATCGTCTCCTTTCCTCACGAGCTGCCGCGAAGGCAGCTTTCTCAGCTCTCCTTAATTCGCCCAGTGTATTCAGAGAAGGAGGAGGAGAAGGAGAGAGATGGACTACCCGATGGTAACAGTGTAACATCCGATTAGCTTATTATGCAAAGATCGACGTTGATAAATTCGACGCTTCGGCCGCTCGAAATACGCGGTTGCGGGCAATTCCGCTGTAGTCACTCCGCGTTACGCTACCAACACGCTTCCGACAGATATTCCACGAGATGTGAATGATTATTTCTTATCTAGCGGTACCGTTGCCAACTATCAAGTGACACTAATAATGAACTTCCGGAGACATAACTGGTTCCGTTAGAAGCACCCTGAGATATCGTTTTCGATGAGACAACCAAGAAAGTTCGCGCAATTTTTTTTTTAAATAAAAAAATTAATTGCTAATTTGAGTTTAATACTTTCTATGCTATCAATAATTTCCTGTGATTATGAAATCGTTTCAAATATTTATCAAAATCATTACAATTGGTTACGTTAGAAACATCCTAATAGATCATTGTCAAACAACGAATAGAGTACGCATAATTTTTTTCTTTAAAATCAAAACCTTATTAAAATTTATGTATCCTCAATAAATTAACAATTTTTAATTATTATGATAAGGCAAATTTTTTTTTAATAAAAAATAAAATGCTATTAAAGTTTAGTACCTATGTATTTTTTATGAAATCATCAATTTTCAATTATTATAATGTAATCCTTTTTTATAATTATCAAAGCACCTACACAAATTAACGTTGCGTAATGTTTTTCCGTATGTAAACCATTTCTCTTTGTTCAATATTTTGCAAAGCATCAGTATGAACTCAGCATCATAATGGATTGTTAAATTTTTTATCGAGGACAACCCGATTCATTTTAAGAACAACAGGTGTAAATATGCAATATGGTTGTCAATGATCCAAGGTTTTTCAGATATCACCAGGTGCATATTCTCAGGTGGCAAAAACCAGGTGAATCAAGACTGCGTGTGAAAGTTCGCAAAAAAAAAAAAAAACAATGTAGACAGATTGTTTCATTGTATATCAATGACTATATTACTTTATCCATTAATTAGCTATAGGACGCTCTACGTATTAGAAAAAAATCCAAAATTATTAAAAAAAAAATAGCTCCTTGTGTTTCCGTTGGATGGGCAAATACCTCGAGTATACGTGAGCTATAAAGCCAGTCATTTCTTTTCGCTTCGATCGACTAGCGAGATAATTGCGAAGATCAAGAAATAGGGCAAAACGAGTTTCGTTTCGCATTCCTAGAAATCTTGGGGGAACAATCGATTCGCATTCTCAGGCTCTGTACGGAGCCGCCCACCGCTTAGAAAGGCTATAAAAAAAAGAAAGAAAGAAAGAGAGAGAGAGAGAGAGAGAGAGAGAGAGGAGGGGGGAGGGAGAGAGAAGAAATCCCTACGATACAACGTCCGATTATCTCGCGACGCAAAGATCCCGCCGATAACTTCGTCAGCGCCGGGCGCTTTGCCGAACGCCGAACCGAGGATACGTCGCAGCTGGTTATACGCGCGCGAACCGCCTCGTACGATCGCGATCTCACCGCTGCCTTAACGGTAACATCTGGCCGCGGTTTCGGCACTTAGCGTCAACCCGTGGACCGCAGATATTTCGGTGATGCGTGTTTGTAGGCAGGCATTCATTCGGCAGGTGGTGACCTACCTGTCTGCCCGCAGGCCGGAAGCGGAGGTGGAGAGATTCGGTGCAGGAAGATTTCGGGCTATACGTCATCGTCGGGTTATCCTTTATCGGGAGAGAGTCAAATTATGGGCCTTGGGCCTTATTTTTATGATTCCCTTGGATAGCCGCGCGTGATAAAAATGACCAGCGTATAAGAAACGTGAAGGGTATCCGATCTTCGATCGTATAAATCGTATAAATCGCACAAAGAAGATTTTGTCATTTTGTAATGAGATACGCTGGAGAGTGTTAAATTTAAAATTGAAACTCAACAATTATTGATCCGCTGCTCTTTTCATTATCGCCTGCCTTGTTCGACTTTAACTATGATAATAAGATATTTTGTCTATGATCTGTACATCCGGGGATTAAATTCTTAATTTCTTAGCGATGCCATTTATTATATTCATGTTAATAGCAACGCCTATTGACAGAGGGATTATCCTCGTGTTACTTCCTGGGATTATTTCTGATGAACTGGTAATTTGTAACGATCAGAAAGATGCAATGAGACATTTGGCAATTAACAATGCTGTTTTTGGAAACTTTAACAGTTTTTTAACAATCTCACAAACATGTTAAAGAAATGTGCTATTAAACAATAACAATTGATATTCGTAGCTAAAGTTTTATCGATTTAAATGCTGTAATGTTATATAGCAAATTCACTGAACGGCATATCGATTCTTTTGTTAAGTTTTTAACAAAAAAAATTTGTTTTTAATTAATTCCCTCATAAATATACTAATTTACAATGCCGCGGATTACGAAACTTCAGGGTATACATATATATGTATAATTAATAATTTAACAATACACATGTATACTTTTCATTAACATATATATTATTATTTCATTCGGCAAGATGGATTTTTCACAAAACGAAATTTAAAGGGGAAGAATATATGAAAAAGAAAGATGTCACGATAATTATATACCCTCTGTTACAGCGAGGGCTCCCGTGCAATGATAAAACCTTGGGTTAGAAGTTTCATTTCTCCACCCCGCGACATCCCTGATAGTCGATAATACGAATCTTTTATATAACCTATTCTGGCGCTTGTAAAACGCTATCGAGAAAATTGAGTGAACCCTGTGAAACGCATCTAGCGGATCTGTAAGGTATTATTATTATCAACGATACACGAGTAATCTCTCCAAGAGGAAAGAAGAGGAAGAAAGATGTATACTGGTGCAAAAATTCAGCCAAAAAGAACAAGCCTACAGAGACACTGTTGTGCCTCCTTTAAGCTCCGATCGAGTTTTAAGTATACTTAATCGAGGAAACACGGTAGTGTCTAAAGCCTGTTCTGTAAATATGGACCTTAGTATCAATCGTTAAAGTTGACGATTATTCAGGTTAGGAAATCTGTCACATCGATTGTGTATATTTGAAGGATATGAGAACATGTAAGTGAGGCTAGAATAAGTATTTTCTGCTTCAAAAAATTACACTACTTTTTTTAAAACACATTCTCTGCTTCAAGAATACAAATTATTTTCTACATAATTTTTATTTTTACAGCAGAAAATTAATTTTGGTTAGATATTTATTTGCTTTAGGAACACAAATTCTGTGCTTTAAAACACAAATTCTCTGCTTTAAAAAGAAATTTTCTATTGTAAAATAAATTCTATTTTTATAAAAAGACGTCAATATTGTTCATTACTCAGCAAATATTGTCGAAATGTAATTCATCGGATTAAATTTTTATTATTACTCGCGAATGTTTGCTATGATATTTTAATTCATCCTGTCTATCGGTAGTATTAGTGATGCACGCAAGCTGCGTAATCGCATAAATAATCACGATTGACGTATGCGATGCAGCCGTCAAGACGTATTATTTAAAGCTGCGTTTTTGTTTCATGAGTGATATTGATAAGCTAGATTATAGAATAGAAAGAATTGTAAGCCAGTTTAAAATATTTTGCTTCTTCGATACAAACAATATTAACCACGTTAACATTTTGCAAGATATATGAGAATATTGCGTGCGGACAAACTTTCATTAAACAGGTCACTATGATGTTAGAGATGCATATTAAAGAGATTGAGCAAAATTAATTATAAATACGAAATGCAAATACAAGATTGTTCATGAAAGAAGTTGTCAAAAATACGGCAAGTAACTAAGATGCGTGGTAGCTGTGAAGATCCTTTATTATGATTCTTCGATATATCGTATAATTAAATTTGTAGCTATCTATTTATAACACAATTCGAGAGAAATTAAACTCTATATTTTTATATTATACGATAAATCTTGTTTACCTATATAACTTTATAAATATATCGTATAAATATATCGTGTAATATATAGAAATATAGAAATAAAGAAATATAAAAATACATAAAGGAATAAAAATATAAAATTATAGAAATACAGTAACAATAGAAAAATATAGTTCCCTCTCGAATGCCGTCACGCGAAAAGATAGTTTGAAACTTAATTATACGATGGATTGAAGAATCACGGTTACGAAGAATCGAACATCTCCGCACTCGCTTCGCACGCATCATCGTAGCCCAAAAAGAAAACCGTTTATGGACGACACGCGGCCAATTTAAAGGCGTTGTTGCGTAATAATACGTCCGGCCGCCACAATTACGGGCTTGACCAATTCGCAAATCAAACAGGATGCGATTCGATCGAACTGGTGGCGAGTCAGCCGGGCGCGCGTATTACGTGCGAAACAGCTTTCCGTTTCGCGAGAACGCATACGAGATACGGCAGCGGCGTACCGGATAACACGGGCGGGGGGGGAGAATTTATGAATTAAAGGCTCGCCCGCTCGCGCCATGTGCCCCGAGGACTAACTCGCGGTCTCGAGAGTCGAGTCTCGAGAATCCCGACAGTGTGGCCCACCTGTTTTGTCCACCCGCCCGGCCCGTCTGCGCTCCTGTTGCGCCCCAGTTGGCACAGGTGTTCATTTAACTTGACTCCAGGTTT
This sequence comes from Acromyrmex echinatior, assembly GCF_000204515.1. Next base: position 3,049,149 of record NW_011627850.1, read on the forward strand.
CTCTCTCCCCGTCTTCAGCCGTCTACTCTTTTTGTCTCTTGGCAGCGCACGTCCTCTCTTCATTACAGTCGAAGCGCCACCGAGAGTGAGTGCGTGACCGAGAAGGAGATAGAGAAATAGAAAGACAGCAGAGAGGACGGTTAGGAGAACCCGGGTGAAATTGATAGATGGGTAAAGGAAAGAAATGGGACAGATGGACAAACGGTGCGTACACTACATACACAAGTGAAATAACTACCGAAACGGATCAAACGGTGCACGGAGCACCTGTTCCTTCGTCGTTTGACAGATTCCTTTTAACTCGAAATCAATTTTCAAAACGTCAGATGTCATTGTGTAACTGAGTTATACCGATACTTCTAACATTCGATTAAAGTATTATAGAACATCTACATTAAATTGATTAAAGATTTGGTTATTTTGGAACGTGTTTCATTTATAAAGTTTAATTCGTAAAAAAAATCATTATGTTTAATTCAATCAATTATGTTTAATTAATTTATTATTGGACTCGGAACAGTTTCTGTCTTCAATTTATCCATACATAAAAAGGATAGTTTTCTTTTCTAAAGATTTAAAAGTTTAGCTAAATACAGATTTTAAAATAATAATTTTATTAAACTGTCAAAAATAATTTATATAAAACACTCAAGCTCATTGCTAGAATATCAAAATACATAAAAATTTTTTATTCATCATGTTTGAGTTTCCTATGTATTGCAACTATTTTAATGATCCTTAAATTTTTATTGTAAATATTTCAGCAAAATCTTTTTTTCCATATACACTGTTAGACATCAAAAGAGCAATGATAACTCAATCTTTTGACTTCTGAGATAAACAACATTTTTAATTTCCATATATGTCAAAATGTAAATCAATGTATTTCCACGATTAGTTTTAAAATAAGCAACGTTCATGTCAATGTATGTACTTACACTATACTTATTAACTCGTCTACACCATGAATTGCAACAAACTGACGATCATCCATATATTCTTATTATGCTATCTACTTTTTTTTAAGTTAGAGTCTCGAATCCCCTTCCTAATCTATATCGCAATGCTTTGACTGTTCCTTAAAAATCCACAATGTAGACGGAAGGTTAAATAATAAATTGAAGTCAAATTTTTAATACACTTTCTTGGGTCAAATTATTTAACTCCACTGTTTAAATTAATTTAATAATATATTGAGAACAGTGACGACCTACAGAAATGATTAAAAATAACTTAAATTAAATATAATTTAATATTAGGTGTTGGAATTAATTCGTAGCGTTTTTAATGAAAGAATGTTATTTATTTCACATGTGCATTAAAAAATACATTAATGAAAGTACTTCCCATCACTTGTAAAACGCTACGAATTAATTCCAACACCTAATATAATAAATTTAGTAGCACACACGTATACTGCGATTATCACTGGCGACTCTTACGCACAAAATATTATCTAACGAAGTTCTATCTAACGGAACAACGATATGCAAACGTATGAAATGATGAATATGGCTATGCGAATATGCGTAATATGAACGCGTAAATAGGAATAAGCGCAGAGAAAGCGATATGTTGCGATTCAAACAAATGTTCTCCATAAGGAGAAGGGATAAGTGCGTGCAACAGACGTTTGATAATTAAATGCAATCAACCGACGACAGGATGTGGCGCGAACTGATTCAGCATGGCCGCGTGCCTTTTTGCGTGCCTACCCGTTTGCTTCAATGTATGTAATCTGGAGGCGTCCGACGCTGTTGAATAAGCTACTCGCATGATGAACGCCGATCAGGAAACGTAAGCACGGCCTTCGATTTCCAGAATACTAATTTCTTTCGCGGAAATCGCTGCACTCCGAGTCACGGATGACACGATCGACGATCGGCGAAGTGTGCACGATGTGGACTCCTCGGTTATTTAAAAAGAGTTTCGCAAATAGTAAGCTGAAAGCGGTATGACGACATAAATGACAAAGACATTTTTTCCTCATCATTTCTGCGATAAATTATTTATTCCATTTCGATTCGTTTTTTTCTTTGTCGAATTTATTTCTGAAAAGATAATTATGAAAATAATGAGAATTTATGAAAAGATAATTATGCAGCATATTTTTTTTGTGTTTTAATAAAACCGACTATTCTTGTCTGTATTTCTCTGCCATCAATACATCATATGCGACTTTAGGCTTCTGTTTAAATTAACCGATATTATTCTGTTAACGACGTGAGCAGTTTGTTTGGACATACCGATGCATATCCCTCGAAGAAAGGGGACCATGGACGAGACATCGATCGCTACCTTTACAAAAAGAATCAACAGCGGGTGGAATTGATCAGCTACCGTGTTCCTGCATCTGCTCCTCCTTAGTCAGCCTTTATTATGAGTTAGGAATACAAAAAGTTCCTCCACGCACATTAGTTCTACGTATCCGATCTTCACGGTGCATATATTGATGAGCGATAATGATCCGATCCAACCTCGTTTCAGAAAGCCTATCCCTTTTATGTCCATCAAAATATTCACTGAAAAAGTCTCTCTCTCTCTCTCTCTCTCTCTCTCTCTCTCTCACACACACACACACACACACACACACACACACACACAAAACTATCTTGTATCTTATATATATTTTTAAAACGCGAAGAAATCTTTCAAAACTATTCATTAACAAAAATATTTTTATATTAAAAAATTAAATTATAACACAAAGAAATCTTGTTAAATTATTCATAAATTTAAAACAGAAATCTGAAAATTTTATTGGACCATTGAAATGACTATAGAACGCTTAAGCGTTGTGATAATGCTGCAAAGAATTTTAATATTTTAACAACTAATTAGAGTGTTCTACATAATTATTTTGATGACAAACAAAATTATTTTTAAATCTGTATGTATCAATCTAACTAAATTTTTGGATTTGAGCAAAACTGTTCTTTCCGGACGTAAATATCGAAACAGAAATATTACAGCGCGCGCACGAAAACAGAATTAAATAAAAATAAAATTTATATTAAAATGTGAAAAAACTAATTAATATTAGATACATCGCAAATTAAAAATGAAAGATTTGTGAGACTTATTTTTATTGAGAAATAAAAAAGAATAGACTTATCGCCCTATCTCTTTCTCTCTCCGTTCTTCCCCTTTTTCACGGTACATGCACGCACGTCAAAAGAACATCGGGTCTCATCGCCGCGTGATCTTCACATCTTTACGCACCCACGTGCACCTTCTTATCCTAAGCGGTGCAACGTGCGTGGCACGCACGATAGGACCGGCAAGGCATTATTATGCATGTTTATATCTATATATCAAAAAAGGGTTGCGCGCTCGCAGTACAGTGAAGAGGCCCGATAGATTCCTCATGATAAGCCGGTGAACTGGCCCACCAAATTCATATGCATGAACCCTTATTATATAGTATTAGCTATGCGCACAGGTGGTTGCCCCGGCTAGATACGGTCGTCCGTTTAATGTGTAACACTGTCCTTAAAATAAATATGCGAAGCCGCTGACTGTAGATGACTTCGGATGATTGCGTCACGTACGTTATCATAAGCCGATGATAAGGTATGTTCGAATTTGTTGTAAGCAAGTAATGAGACTAGTTTTGACTCTTCGATTTAATGTGAAAAAAAAAACGTGTAAAAGTGTTACAGAATCTAGACAAAAAATTGTAGAAATTATTTATAAAGAATTATATATAAGAAATACAATATATCATTTGTAGAATAACACGTGTAATGAATGGAGACGTTATGAAGTACTTACTTTGTTTGTAAGAGAAAGAAATTATTATTTCCTTTACAAAAATTTAATACTGGATTTAATATAGTTTAAAATTTAATATAGTATTTAAAATAAGTTTAGATTGTCAAAAACGTATATATATTTGTATCGTCCTTCGTCTTTTACATACAAATAGTTTTTATGTACGCAGGAAGCAAAGAGAAACTAAAAACTAAATTGAAGTTTAGTAAATTTGGCTCTGATTGATCAACTTTCAATCCAATCTCAACCCTTATTAAACTAACTTAACTTAATGGACCGTATCGGAAGTTCGATATTCCTGTTCAAATATTGATACACGACAATGTCGAAAAACAAAATATTGATATAAAGTATCGGGGAAAAAGTAAAAAAATATCGATATTTAAAATATCGGCGCTGTATCGCCCATCCATATTATGTACAAATTTATTTAAAAACAACGATTATTTCTTAAAATAAAGCTGATCATGTTCAATAATCATTCGCTATCAGTTTACTAACAGCCGGATTCAATATTAGTCTTAGTCAATATTATTCAATATACTCCTTAGATGTAAAGAACTCCCGAGAAACTGGCTCAACTTGCTCAATTTCGAATTGTCTCTCAAGAAATGTTTCATTGATACTCGTACCAGTGTAGTTTAATTTTACTCTTGATTCAAGAGTCACTAACTCCTCATCTTTTCCTAATTAAAAAAATTAAATTAAATTAAAATTGAAAAAAATATTGAGAATATAACATGAAATTTCCGTTGTGAATTTCATCGGCTGGAATTATTGTATCACGTGTAAGACCACGCCGCGTTGCCCGGTAATCGCCATAGCGGGTCTCGTTACAACGCGAACAAAAGGCGAAGGAGCGGAACGCGCGGCTGCATTCTGCAGACCGTGTTTCTCTCGAGTTGAGCAATCGACTTTAGCCGCGCCATTCGTTGCGTTCCCATCCGGTCGCATCGACGCGATATTACGCGCACTCGAAGTTTCGAGTCCCGCCTCGTTTACGTGTGCATTACACGCGCGATGCATTCACAGGTGTATCGAGGGAAAGCGACGCGAACGACGACGGTACGACGACGGTGGCGGACGGCGATGGCAGAGGGAAACGGACCTGTCAGGCCCTCACCGACTTCTCTCTTCTTTCTTTTCTTTTCTTTTTCTTTTTGTCGGAATGAAAGCACCATTGGCATCCCTTTGTCCCTCTCGTTCCGGTGGTCCGTGCGGTCTTTAATTCTCGCGTGTACACCGCGCGCGTCTCAGGGTCACTCTTGGGAAGGAGGACGAAATGCACGGACAGACGGGCGAAACGAAGGAAGAATGAATGCGTCTATACGTGACGATTCTCGTTTTCGGTTTCAGGAATTAGCATGCATGAAATGCGAGCCGATCGCGGTTTGAGAACGGTCAGGGCAGGTCCGCGAGCGAACATAAGCATGCTTGCTAAATGCCTCGGTTCAACGTGTCTTCTCTTTTTCATATATGACAAAATGTCTCTATTAATTTTCTAGCTGAATCTTTTAATAATAAGAATAATAATTCAATAAGGGCTAGATTATGCATGATTTCATAATGAAGTTTTCATTGTGTTCAAGTGAACTTAAGATCTCTTAAAATATCGATTTTACTTTCCGAATAAACATGTCGATCGTGCTTCAAGAAGTCAAAAAGAAATCAATTTTTTACAATAAATTTTCACTGTAATCTACCTTTATAGGAATCAATAGATTTTTTTATCCGCAACTTCATTGAGTAATTTAGAAATGATTATTTTTTAAAAAAAAGTACTCATTAGTTACGAATAATTGTAATCGATTTGTTATATTATTTTACATCTCTGTGACAAAATTGTATATGCAAGTTTTATCTAAATAAAATTTATTTAAACAGTTGAAAATATATCTCTCTTGCTTAAAAAAATGTTCCAACTCGAAAAATGTGATTTTTAAGTTATTAGCATGAATAAGTTAAATGATTACTTTAATCATCAAAAGTAACGTAATTTCATTTCAATTTAATTACGATTTCAGTTTCAATTTGATTGCATTTCAAATTCAATGTTAAAACAGCGCGCAGTTTACATAACTGAAAGATATACATACTGAGAATTTATAGATATTAAAAAATATATTATCAGGCAAGATCGAGCCTTGTATTGGCTATTTATATTTATTTGATTTATTCATATAGTCTATGAAATGATTATATCTTAATTTATTAAAAAGAGTGATTTTTTAAATATTTTTAAGGATTGTGAGATGAAAACAAAATAAAAACAATATTTGATCATATTGATTGTTAAATAAGAAAATAATATTCTTTTTAACGATATTATTTGATTAGCCTATATATTATACATAATAATTTTCTGTCAAGTTAAAAATAATTTTTCGTCTTTATAAAAATCTTAATTTTTTGAGTTGTGCCACTTTTGCAGCAAGGGAAAGATATAATCGTTTTATTTCGAAAATTTAATTTTAAAGAAATCTCCTTATTATTCGAAAACCATAAATACCTTAATATTTTTAAGAAACATCCTGTAATAAAATTAAATTACTTTCTTTAAGGTTTGTGATGAATATCAGATTGTCGTTCAATTATCGTTTGTGCCAAAGCAATCTAGAAAGAATCGCAAACAGCGCCTAGATTCGATCTCATCCGGAAATACGCAGATTTCGTTTACGTGATAAGAACAACGTACGTTACCGCGATATCTCGTCGGAGCGTTAGAAATCGCAATTTTCATAGGTCGGCGTTGAGAATGGGGAGACTTGGTTGCCAACCAATTAGCTGACTTTCACATGGGGCTGCATGCGAATGTAGCGAATTCTCGCGCTAGTAGGAGGAGCGACGTCGCTGATACGCGTCCGATGTACTTAGAACACCGCCACGACGCCATTTACGCGAGGCACGTAATTAGCCGCGCTCTCTTTACCCGCTCGAAATTACTTACAATGTAGCTACCGCGTAGAACTATCGGATGGATGATCAAGTGCCGCCATTTAACGCTGTAACAATCCTTTTCCCTGCATTAAGCGAGCTCATTTCTGCGCGAAGGATGTGGCTAATAACAGTCCGCTGTTAAGAGAGGAGACCTTCCGCCTGACAAACGACTTGAATATTATAATTCCAGAATGGATTTTTTGCGACAATATGAACATGTCACTCTTGGAATTACTTCACATTATGCGATAATTGCTCACAGCCATTGTAAAATGTCATTACAACGTGTTTTAATGAAAGCTTATTCTGAACTGTAATTCGTGAATGTCGAGGCTACGTAAATAACTAAGTACATCAAAATGTATGAAACCTTAGTGGGTATATATGTCATGTAATCAGACGCCTATACAATGCTTGTATATTGCACTGACAATGAGAGAAATGTTTGGTACGTATAATCATTTATTTCATTGATATTATACAACTAACAAGAGCTTTATATTACTTTTTCATTAAAAAATTGTGTTGTAATCAAAATTTTATTATTTTATGTAACAGTCTGATTATATCAACAAAAATTCCGGTAATTAGAATTCTATGTAGATTTAACCAGAAAATTCTAATTCTCCATTTTCAAACAGAATTCAAATTAATTCAACCAGATATTTTTTTTCGGTACATAGAAAGAAAGATTTTGTTAAAAAAATCTTTGCCAGATACATATCTAAAAATAATTATTGAACTATATTAAAATAATTTTATTGAAAATTGAAAAATAATAATGCTGCAAACAACTTTGATCCTTAACTATATAATTTAAGTTTCTAACATAATTATTTCAATAGTCCAATAATTATTTTTAAATCTGTGTCAACAAAATTTAGATCTTTCAGCAAAATTGTCCTTTCCATGTATCAATAAGCGATAAATACTTATAACTATGAATTAAAATTTATTACGTAGTACACACACACACACACACACACACACACACACACACACACACACACACACACATAGAAAAAATAGTTTTTGTTAAAGTATCTAAAAATTTAACTAAATACAGATCATTTGTTGGACTATCAAAATAATTATGTAGAACATGCAAGCTGATTGCTAAAATATAAAAATTTATTGCAGCATTGCTTATTACTGGGGAAGGGAGAGATTTTCTACATATTATTTTATTCCAATAAAATTATTTTCAGATCTGTATAATTCAGCAAAATTTTAAATCTTTCAGTAAAATCGTTTTTTTTTTTCGTATAGAACATAAACATTTTTTGCAGCATTGCTTATCATACTTGAGTTTCCTACATGTAATTATTTTGATGGTTCAACAGATCTTTCAAAAAAATCGTTCTTCCCGTGCACAGATTCTTACAGATATTCTTATAAAATTGTTGATTCATTAATCCCATTTCCCGACAATCAATCCTTACCTTGTGTCGAAGGTCTCGCCTACATCGTGCAAAGTTTTCTATCATCGACTATCATACCTGGGAAGCGACGAGATGGCGAACCTCAATATTCTCGTCTCTCATCTTTCAACAAAGACGAAACTCGCGAAAACGTCAAGTATGTCACGGTGATCGAATATCCCTTTATCCTCGCGTATGCGTGAAATCAACGCAAACGTTATCGCTATAGCTTCAACAAGTAACAAGAATCAGGAAGAGAAAGACCAAGAGAGACCAAAAGAGAGAAAGAGATCCTTCGCACGGGCAGCGTACAGAGTTTATCAGAGTCTACAGAGCGATCGGTGGACGGCGATAGCGTAGCCGTCGCGTCTACGGTCGGCCAATCGGTCGTAGTATCGCCCCACTGGAACCAACTCCGCCTACGAAAAGTCCACTCCCATTTACAGCCGCTACCAGCCACGAGCGAACGCCACGCCGTGTTGTATACGGACGGGACCGACAAGTCCGCGGCGCGAGCAGCGAGCGCACCCAACGAGCCCCCAGCAAAATCAATAGACCAATGGCTACTGGAACGCGTGCGTAATTATCGCTCGTGACGGACATTGCCTCTCTCGCTGCCGTCGGTGGCCGTCGGTCCTCCGTGCAATCCGCATGGTGGGGAAAGGTCGCGCACCCTCTCCTCTCCTACGATCTCTCCGGTCTCCCCCGCCCCGCACCCACCACCCGGCATCACTTTTCCAACCATGCAACGACCCGGCACGGTACGGCAAGGTAAGGTAAGGTAAGGTAAGGCAAGGCAAGGCAAGGCAAGGCAAGGCTTCGAGCGCGAATACGTGCGAGCAGCAATTTAGCCGAATCATTCCTGTCGCATGATTTATCACCGTCAGCCGTGCGACGGTGATAATGGTAGCCTCGTGATAGTGCTCATGACGGTGGTGGCACCCATACGGCGATACTTTATATACGGCGCGGGGGCGACCCGAATAAGTGGCGGTGTAAAGTGCCCGCGATATATCTTCCAGGCTCGATGCGTGAGTGACTTTGCCGTGTTCTCCCGTCGGAGGTAATCGCGATAATCTTATTTTTTACGTATACGTGCCGCATACGAAAAGCTCTTGTTGAATTTTGCGTCGATATACAATACTACACACGTGCGCTACTTTCATTGGTGACTGAGTTTTTATACGATGATCGATAATGCAAAGTTTTCTGTTAGCTCTTTCGAATCTCTTTTATATCTTCACGCGAAATTGTCACAGAACGTCTAAACAGTAGATATTATTGTCAAAGTTACTATAATGCATTAAATAGAGAACTGAAAAAAAAGAGAATTAAATAAAAAAAGTAAAATCAAGCAGAATAAACATAAGCGAACAAAAACTTCTAATGAGTATAAAATCTATCTACCGTTTAGCTCTCAAATCTTTTTTTGCAACTTTTTTCATACTTGAATACACATACATCTTTCATCAGCGTTACGAAAATAAAGAATAAAATGTATAAAAGGATGATTACGATACGCAATCCTTATTATTCTACAAATTTCTCATGCTTTATTTAGATATTTTTTTATAAGAGGATCTATTATATATAGATTTCGCATAATATTCTTTAATAATATAAAATGATGAAACAATATAAACGAAATTTCATACAGAAAGAACGTTTTTATTAAAATATTATACTTAAAAATTTAGCTGAGTTTACAGATGTAAAAATAATTTTATTGGTTTATCAAAACAATTATAAAACGATCAAACGTTGATGACAATGTTACAAAAAATTACATTTTAGCAAGTAACATTTTTAACATTTTTAGCAAGTCCTACACGAAAAAAATGCTACTGCGACGATCAATACTGCGATAATTTTTTAGTCATAAAAACTACAGTACGATTGTGATAACCGTAAGATTGGCATATTTTAACGGTTATGGCATAAGATGTGTACATCTTACAGTTATGACAACCAAATGTATTGATGGGCGAAAATTATCATTATTTCCGGCTACGGCCACCGTAACATTTTTTCTGTGTACATAATTATTTGATGATCTACACAAAATTATTTTTAGATCTGTATCTAGCTAAAGTTTTAGAACAAAATCGTTCTTCCTACTCGATGATACATTAATTTTTCATTTCGGTCAGGGAATTCATTATCATTTGATTCCTTCATTCCGCACAAGTCAGTCTGAGAACAATTAAAGTTAATACGTTGATGCAGTAATTAATAGTTGTTTTCAACAGATGCCTGACTCGTTATTTTTTCGCACGACACACGACTACGCGTATTCACGTCGCACGAATGATAATAACAGTCACGAATGTTTTGCTACTTTTGCAACAATGTAGCACATGTTGCGTTAATTCGCGGTGAGTAATCGCGCGGCTTGTAATTTTGTCGGGGACACGCGGACTCTGATGATTTTATACTTTTCCTTCCTTTGTTCTTTGTTCGAACGTAACGATTAAACGATGCTGTAAAAATTCTAACGTAACGCAAAAATAAGAGCGTAAAATTGCCAGTCGTTGCGAATTAACATGGATCCTCTCGTTCGTTGATGCCGATCAGTTTACCGGCGGGAAACGCTACCCATCTCTTGCTTAAATAACTTTATTACGCCTAATCCGTAATTAGTGAAATAAACATCAGTTTATTCAGCTGCTTAGACAAATTAATTTTATTAATTAGTTAATAATCGTTAGTATTTACGCATTATGTATCGAAAAAGTCTCCGGTTTGTGTAAGTACACTTGTTCAAAGACCAAATATATGATGATATTCATTAAGACATATTGTTCTAATCTAATTAAGATTCCACACGGAAAGAACGGTTTTACTAAAGCATTTAGCTAAATATAGATCTGTAAATATAATTTTGTTGAACTATTAAAACAATTATGCCGAACGCCTGAAACTAATTGCTAAAATGTTAAAATTTTTTTACATCATGTTTAATATTCTTACGTAATTATTTGGATTGTGAAATAATTATAATTATTTTCAGATCTGTATCTAGCTAAATTTTTAGATTTATACGTCAGCAAAGTCATTCTTTCTATCAAATGTACCAAATGTAGCGGTTGTCAGAAAAACAATTCAGTTGCTAACTTTTGCTCAAATAAACTATTTCCAGTTTTTCATTTTCTGATTAACTTGTGGTTAGACTTAACCTGATGTTTTATCTATGATGATGTCATTGGATAAAATATTAAGTTAGTTTAACCACGAGTTTATTAGATAATGAAAAATTGGACCTCAAAATGATAATAAACATTAATCGTCGCAATTCGTCAAGTCGCGTGACATCTTGAGTTATCCATACAATGTAGACTTCCAAGGAACGTCTATAAAATGTCTCCGTATCCTCCATTCTAAGGACATTTTCAAACTGTCTCTTGGATAAAATGTGCTGCGTTACAATGGAATCGAATTCTTCCTAAATTCAATACGCGATATTTACAAAAATAAATGTTCAAGTTTCCGGCAGATCTCAAATCCATTCAATCCGTCAAAACGTGCGATGCATTGCAGCGTTAATTACAGAAAGAAGAAATGCGGACCCGTTTGCATGGCACGTATCGGTTACATCCTCATGTATATGTATACAGGGTGTTCGTAACGATTGGGACCAAAAACCTGTACAGTGTGTTAATGAAGTCGAGTAGATTGAAGTCGGGAAACCTGTATTCTTTCAGAAAGAAGAATTTTCGAGCATTTATTATTACTCGGATAATAATTTAAATGATATAGTTACTACAAAAGTTGTAATAAATATTCGAAAATTCTTCCTTTCGAAAGAAAGGCTTCCATTTGCCAAATTAATGTCGATTCTTTCGAATATTCCTATTGTATTAGAAATAGCAGTAAATACACACACACACACACACACACACACACACACACACACACACACACACATTCTGCTCGTAAATCCTTGAACGTTTATAACTTTTTAATAAAACATTTTTAGACATAAGTTTATATAAACTTTTTCCATGTTTGGCCCTCGATCTTTGCGGATACCTGTATAATTGTTTAAAAAAATTTTTTAAAGTTTTTAAATTTTTTGAAAATTTTATTTATTAAAATTAAGTAATAAAACAGGCAATAATATCGAGGAAGATACAAGTTGTATGGAAATGCTTTTTTATTAGAGAAACTATGATTAAATATATTGTTATTATTTAGAGAACAATGGAGTGTATAAAATGGTCTCGCTGTTCTAAATTACTATTATCTGCATCTGTCTCTTCCCATTGACAATTATCTGCACTAACCGCCATGAGTGCCATTATTGACACAACTATATTTCTCATATTGCATAGATATACTCGCAATGTATGTTAAGTAGCTATAGCATATGAGAATTATAGGTATATATTATAGGTATATTATTCATACGCATCTTGAAATTAATCGATATATGCTCGATTGTTTTCCGTTATCAATTTCAAGGGATTGATTAATGCTGTGCTAACAATACTTACGTAAATAAATGACAATTACAAAATTGTTTCATTTCATATATATTTTTATCTCAATTAGACGAATAGAAGTTGCAGAATAATTTAAATTATTTTGATAATTTATATTCATAATTTATATTGATAATTATATATCAAATAAGAATCACGATTTTGTGTACGCGCATACATTTAAACACATTTGCATTCTATTTAAATTTTTATCTAATACAGAATATTTTAAAACCATGAGATTTTATTGTAGTAGTATTATTATTGCGTAGTTTCATTGATAATAATTTGGCTGTAGTAGTAGATAGACTTTTGAAATAAGAGCTTCAGGAGAGAGCAAATTATATTCATGGCAATATACTATTCCTCAGTTAATTTAAAATAATAAAATAAAATAAACTTTATAATAGAATTTTAATTTTAAGATTATAGAGAATTATAAAAAAATAGTAAATAAAAATGATGCATTCATTAACAATTTACGTTTTCTACTACGGAGAAATTGTCTTCAAACGTTACAAATCAACTGTAATAAGGAAATTTATTTAATAATTTTCTCTAAATTATATACATCACGGAAGAAAATATTTGGTTAAATTTTTCTAAAATTTTCTGTTAAATTAATTAATCTAGAATTCTAATAGAGATAGAATTTAACCAAAAAAGCTGAATGTTTATTTCAACTGGATTATTTTAACTAGAATTTTAGTAGATTTATCCAAAATTCTGGATTGTTCATTTTCCATTATATTTCCGCAGTTAATTCAACTAAACATTTCTCTTCGTGACTCGATACTAATAATAACTGGCGATTTACAATCTCGAGGGGAATTTAATAGATTTTCGTCGTAAAACTTCTCTGCATTGTGTACTTACAGACGATTATTTCGTACCCTAGTTACCCTAGTTTTATCAGGTTAAGTCAGACCGTACTAATCGATTATCCCTGAAGGTTCCCATCAACTTTCATTGAAAGTACTGTCCGTCCAATGCCAAAATTGTATTAGAACAATCTTAGCAACGATCGACAGCAAGGATCGGCGTATCATACCGGTTAGAGAGAAAAACGGAAGGCCGCTGCTTAAAAGCGTGGGCGACGCAGTAGTAAGCGCACCAGATCGGTGGGCGGCTACCAGATCGCCCAATTGGTCGATCGACTCGGTAATGGTTGGTGGGCGTTGGGTAAGCTCAGATGCGCGGCCAGCAGTGCGCACTTGGCTGGCTTTACCGGCTCTCTTTCCTTGTCTCTCCTTCGCTCTTTTTTACTATACATCCCCACGATGTTCGTTCCCCACCTGGTCTGTATATATCGCATCGACTAGGTCTCGATAGGGTCTCCTCTGCCCCCGCGTTTGGGATCTTCCACTCCGCGTCTACCCTTTTGCGATCAGACCTAGTATAATCGGCAGCTTCTGCGTTTTTGAAAGTTTGAACCGCAGCCACTTTCTTTCCCCCATATTCACCTCTTTCATCGACACGGCTACCGCCACCGCTACCACGGCGCGGCGCCTTAAATCTTGATCTCTTCTTCCCGGCGGGTAGAAGCAGAAGAACGGAGTCTTTCACGGGAAGAGTATAAGGTGGGGGTAAGGCTAGTCTGGGCGCGCTTCGAGTGGAGCGCGCGGCGGTAGGCAATCTGCTCGAATACGGCGGAGAGCGAGCAGGTTGCCCCGCGTAACGCACTCGCTTCTGGTCGTTCAAAGATAGTGCGAAAGAAGGGTGGTTCCTTCTCCAAGAGAGACACCAAGCTGTCAAAGAGGGAAGCGAAGCCGCGTCGCGCGTATACCACGTTGTAGCAGCTGATAACGGGAACCTTCTAAAGACACGTGAGGAACGAAAAACCCGCTTTTCGTTCTTCACGCTCGAGCACGAACAAGATAGCTTCGGCAAGTCGATCGCGTGACAAGAGAAACGGTGCATCGAGGTGAGGAGCAGTAGAATTGTCGTAGGGACAGAAATAAAAGAAGAAAAAAATAATCGTTTTCGTGCAACGAAGTTTATCTCTCTTTTACACTTTCTTTTGCACCTAGGGAGTGCGCGAAGAGATGAATCTGGTGATCTGTGTCGAAAGAAAAAAGATGAACGGAGAAGGTGGTGTATGAGGGGAGAAATCGATCGCGTATATGGAGCGACGGGACACATCGGAAGTCACGTCACATTAAATCTTGATCTCACCTCGGCGAGTCCCTAGTCCGCGGGAGGGGGAAGGTCTGGGCGCGCTTCGAAAGCCCGAGCGGAAGGCAATTCGCTCGAATCCGACGGAGCGCAAGCAAGCTACCCCGGTGCCGTAGTAGCCCTCGTTGCCTGTCATTGGAGAAGGGAGCTCTCGTAGGCGGAAGAAACGAGAGGGCGATCGACACGCGAGGAAGAGTACGGAGAGGGAAGAGGGCCAGGTGGAGGAGAAGAAAGAGGAGGAGGAGGAGGAGGAGGAGGAAGAGGAAGAGAAGGAGGAGAACGTGGTCACGAGCTTCGTCGAAGGCGCCTGCGCTCCAGTACTCCGCGCCTTCGGTTCCTCAGCTTCGACTAGGCTCACCGCTCAACTCAAGTGTCACGACGGCGTAAAAGCTCGCTTCGCGATGCATCGTGATCGTCATCGCGCGATCGTAGATTAGTTATTCCGTTCTGCTAATCGGTTATTCCGTAGCGATTTGTTTATCATTTTGCATCACGTCGCGAGTCCGTGTTTGTGCTATCAGAAGGATAGTGGCTGACGGTGGTATATATACACGTGACAGTTCGGCGGACAGTTTTCAATGAAGATAAGTTGAAGTTTTTTGAAAACAAATGGGAACTACAGATATTCAGCGAATAAGACGGGAACGCGTTGAATTTGTATTGGACTCTGTCGATGTGCACTTAGACAGAGATACAACGACAACGGAGGAATATTCGAGTTTTTGACGATGGCGAAATCGATAATGTTAATTCGATCCTGTTAATAATTTCTATGGTATATCGTTTGTACAGGTCGAAAAATGCTCGTTCAGCGATATTGCTCAACGCACAAGAGAATATTCTTAAGCGCTGTACTCCGAACGAGAGTAATGCCAGATGATATGTTAACCTGGAGATACTTGTCAATAGTCTGAAAATCGCGATTAGCGCGTAGAAAAAAATCCATTGAATGCGAGAAACGGAAGTGGTTCAAAGACAGACGTGGTACGTTCGCAGAAGTGGAGGAAGAACGGGAGAGGGAGGAGCCGTTGCTGAGCGTGGAGGGGGCGGAGGTGAGATCGTCTGGTGATGATGATCGGTGGCGGCGTTGCGACCCCTCCTGGTACTGCCAAGTCGGCGGCTGCGATCGACAGCGAAATGGTACAGGTCGACGGCATTGGCAGTGGTAGTGTCAGTGGCAGTGCTAGTGGTAGTGGTAGCCCAGCAACGGGTGCAATTACCACGCGCCTCACGAACAATAGCGGTAGCGGTACCAATAATAATAACAACAACAATAACAATAATAACGGGGAGATTAGCAACAATAATGATGGACACGGAGTCGCGAATTGCACCGGTACGACCGCCTCGAGCGCAAGTGACAAGTTCTGCTGTCAGGACGAGGACGTTCCCGCCAGCACTGGCGTTGCCCGACCTTGGGAACCACCGTCGCCGACCTTCTCCCAGACGAGATCGCATCTGCTGCAGGTACATCCGCCGCACCATCACCAGCAGCATCCGGCGGCGCATCATCACCAACAGTTGAATGTACCTGTTTCCCTGATCGATGGTGAGTAGGAATGCAAAGATGTTCGCGTCTTTAAGTCGAATCGAATTCGATTATTCTCGTCGAATTCGATTTAATGTTTCATTTAACGTTCGATTTAAAGTTCCCACGCCTTTTTTCGTTGTTTTCTTTTCACACGATGACTCTCTATTATAATAACGTAAGGTACCAAGTAAATCATTGTTTAATTTAAAATAAGCACAGCCTCTGTATACAAATGTTATTGCAATAATTGTTTAAAGTTACATGGAAAGAATGATTTTATTGAAAGATTTAAAATTTTGCTGGATACAGATTTAAAAATAATTGTGTTGGATCATTAAAATAATTACGTTAAAAAATATTGAGCAATGCTGCAAAAAAGTTTGATTTCTAGCAATCAGTTTAAATTTTCAAAATTACTTCGATGATCCAACGAAATTATTTTCAGATTTATATCAGCAAAATTTTAGATCTTTTAACAAAATCGTTCTTTTCGTGTATAAACGAGATTTTCGGGTATATTAAACTCATTATAATAATTGATTCACATGGAACGTTCAACATGAATCATGAGCAGATAAATATTTACATTGAAGAACATTAAAAAAATTTCTTAAGACTGTAAATGTGATTACACAACAAGTAAGGAATAAAACTTTTAATGGTTAAGCTGGACCTTAGGCACTTAGATAATTCGGTGTGAATTTATATTTGTACGTATTTACATATGTAGTTATTTAAACTGCGCGCCGAATTGATTTTTTTCGGTCTCGAAACGCAGTTCGACTAAACTGTTGTAGTAATATCTCACAAATTAAATTGACCAACATTAATAATTTGATACTTATATAGACATTTTAGAAAGATCTTAATGATGCTATTTTCATTCAAATCTGTTGCAATTAAATGTCTATTATATACGTTGTAACAAGTTTTAATTCTCACTAAAAACGACATGCAGGTGCTTCTGCGTTCTATTACAGCAATATTTGTATATGTCCGGATTACATTCCTCTTTTTTTCTTTCTTGGATATCTGAGATAAGATGTGTATGCATGTGTAAGTAAGGTCCAATTAATTTCATTATGTCATGATAAATAGATAATTACAAAATACATCACGTACCATTATTTACAATTGTGTTTCATGCATTTTATTATATCAAAATTGCACAATACGGCGTTATTAAAAATTTAAACAGTTATTTAATGTGTATGTGTGTGTGTGGAAAGATCGAATATCCGAAACACCTGAATATACTTTGACAACTATTATAGATAATATTAGAGACAATAATTAATGAAATGAAATAACGAGGTAATACAAAAAAAAAACGTGGGAATTTTATAAAACTTGTGATAATAAAATAATTTTTTTTGGAAAATTCTTTTATCATCGATTTTGTCAAATTTCTTTGACGCGATATCGTATGTTTTTGAAATAAATTTTGACCATTTCGAAAAAGTTATAAAAAATTAAACGATGAAAAGATAACCTTCTGATTAATTATATTTTTATATAATATGCATACGTTTTATGTAATACGTATGTTGTTAATTTGCTAGAGTTATATGGAACAACTAATAAACATATAATTTACAAATATAATAACAGTAACATACAATTTACTTATTTATGTTCTCGATAACGCAGAAGTTAAATATATGATACACATGACGATAAATGAGTATATCGATTATATCTTGTTTGATGAGAGATAACCAAGTAACTAATTAAATTATGAATCGTTTCACGATCTTTCACCGCTCAAACCTTTCGATGCGGGATGGTAACTGCAATTAACATTGAACACCTGTACAGGCGAACACCTGTACAGGACTTGTCTCATAACTAACGTTAATGGAAGCATTTCTCGCCTTTAAAAAAATCTCGGAAGAATTACAAAATTTTGATTGTAATTTTGAAATATAATATTCAACTTATGTGAATAAAAATAGAAGAGTAAATCAGAACATATACGAAATAATTTCTGTTTCAGAGATTCAGAATTGTCACGAATTTATTCCATATAAATTATTGTATGTCAGATAAATCAGTTTATAAAATTTTAAATAATTTCAAAATATCTACACAAAAAGAACATTTTGCTAAAGTAATTAAAAATTTATCTAGATCTGAAAATAATATTATTGAACGAAATAATTATATGGAAAGTTTAAGCGTTAATATACTGCTAATATACTGCAAAAAGTTTTAACATTCTAGCAATCAACTTTAATATCTTACATAGTTATAATTTCGATGGTTCAAACAAAATTATTATTTTTAGATCTACATTTAGCTAAATTTTTAATCAATATAAAAAAAAAACACAATATTCAAATATAATCAGGAAACATCAAAGTTTTTCTGCATAAAATACTTTAAACAGTTCATTATCAATGATTGCCGGCGTCTCTTTTCGGCCGCTAACTAAGTTGTCAAAAAACGAGCAAAACCGCGATTGTACAACAGACTCGGCTTATGATATTATTTAACACACGAATGCAAAGTGGCGAACTCCTTATTCGCTCTCTACGATGCTGTCTGATGCAGCGTGAAATGCTCCTTGGTTGCTTGCCTCGTAAAACCGTTGATAAAAGAATAAAAGGACATGTTCGATTGGGAGCAGTGGATATGTACCTACGACGACATGTTCAACTACCGCGCGTTCGCGGATCTTTCCGCGATTTGCACTTGCCAGACGGAGCACGGGGACTACCAAGTATCGCACTCATTCGGAACCGGTTTCAATGCGTTGGCAACGCGAGTACTTCTCTTCGGATCGGTGAACGTATTACTCTCGTTTAACGCTCAATACCCGTCCATCCCGCGGGTACTCTCGCGTTTGCGGAGCACTTCGTTCCAGAACCACGAGATTTTATGACCACACCCAGATCGTTTCGAGGCAGATACCATGTACGCAACGTCTTCGTTCACGAGCGAGCAGAAAGGAAGAGAAAAGGACAAAAAAGGACAAAAGAAAATGTGTTTCAGGTGTTCTGGTAGCACATTATGGCACTTGGCCATATGAACCATCGTATGAAAGATATACTAATACATAAATAACGAAGTCGTATCTGATGATTGCATTGAAAGAGTTCAGAAACATTCTTTTCCGACGTGTAACATTCATCATAAAAATCATGGATGTAATAAGAAGAGACTGCGGATTATTATAAAGTTGTTACTATTTAAAAAATGTGAAGTAGCTTAAATCATCGTTTTCTCTCTCTAAAATATTGAGTTAAGAGATGCTAATAGAAAGCTGATTTGATTCAATTCTTTCTAACAAAACACAGATGTTATAAGATTAGCCAATGTCCAATTTTTTTTCTATTACGTCTATGATTAAAATTAAATTTAGTGAGAAAAATGATTTGATGGGATTGTAATTCTAGTGGAAAAAAATGGACGAATCAGGATTATCTGATTAAATCTACCAGAATTCTAGTTGAGATAATAAATTTATAAATACTTCAGCAAAGCTATTCTTTCCCCGCATTCATATAATTCTTATTATGTATTTGAATGAATACAATTTGCTTAAATGTCGGATTATATCTAAATTGATTCTTTGAAATTGCGATTTGATAATATTGTTTGCAAATTAAAAGTTATGAATAAATCCGATAGTTTGACATGGTAAACAAAGCTCCTGCTTGGTTTGTGCGGAAAGCGTTAATTTAGTTTAAGATCCGATACAAGTTCACGGATGTTTCCGATGTTGAACTCGATACTTGACAGCAGACGATGCCATGGAATTTTATAACCGTACTCAGAGTGTTTTGAAACAGGTATACCTTGCGGCTAATAGTTATCTTCGCGCAGTACTTTGTTATAACTTTGACGACCAATCGTCGAAAGTATCCGCGAAGATATATGCACTAATTACGCGAAGAATATATTACTTGCTGACCAGGTTACAATTTCGCTAAGAATTGTAATTTCCTTTTTCGCATTTATTCTTTGACACTAGCTTTTTTTTCAAGTATCTATAAATATTTAACTAAACTAGTTTAGTAAATTATAAGTAACACCCACTTTATGGCATATGGGATGATAAGATACTTTTTACGTAATTATTTTTATGGTCTAACAAAATTATTTTCAGATTTGTATCCATCTAAATTTTTAGATTATGTTATGGGCAAGTTGCCTGCTGTACAATGTCAACATTGTCTAATCGCAGGGCTAAGCATGTATTTGAAATACTTTTACTTAAAACACACTATTTGCAATACAAGTGTATTTTGTATTTTTTTGTTTTAGCGGATCACATAAAAGTATTACGTATTTTGTATTTAAAATCGAAAGATTGAAAGCTTTTTGTATCTTGTGATTCAAATAATAAGATTAATTGTCAATGTTAGTATTTGAAATACAAAATACAAAATATTTTCGTAATCTTTTGTTATTAATACTGAAGTATAAAATACAAAATACTTTTATATGGTCCCATGAAATACAAAATACAAAATATTTTCATGTATTCCGGACAAACACAAAATACAAAATATAATTGTCTTACCAATACTGTTTTCCAAATAAAAGTATTTCAAATACATGCCCAGCCCTGCCTAATCGCGTTGGACAATGTTGACACGATCCGAGTAATGCCAACATTGCTTACTATGCGGATTTTGCTCGTAAGAACGTCAGCAAAATCATTCTTTCCGTGTGAACTTCATGTTGAGCTATACTTTCTATATCTATCTAAATCGTAATAATCCGCATTTATTATCATTTCTAATTATAATAACAAATTAATCTATTAATAAGAAGATAAAAAGAATAAATAGCTTTTCTAATCGTACATTCAATGCTATAAATATGATATCAAATTGCATAATTCTGTAACATTCAATCTGGAATATTATATCACTTAACATAAAATACAAAATAGATCAATATATGACGCCGTGAATAAAATTTATAATTAATAATTAGCCGTACATGATCACAGTGACGCATAATGTATATTCATATATATAGTTTTACTTTGAGATTTTACAATTATGTTTTATTATATAATATATAATATTTGCACTAAGAAGTATATGGACATCTTCATTTTATTAAATGAAATTTGAAATGTCATTAAATTCGTCCTCAATTCTTTCTTGGATAACATCTCGTCACGGACTTAATTAATCAAAGAGTTATTACGTAAAATGCTTGCCGTATATCGATTATCGATTACATGTACAATTTACTTTTAACACGATTTCTGTAGAAATTATAACCAGATAATATAAGATTACTTTTTTGCGAGGCGCTGCCTTCGAGTGTAAACACAACTACCTATGTGTTTATTTAAGTCGTATTCCGCGTGTAAAAAAATTCATAAATTAATTTGCGTTCAAATTTTACCTGCAAGATTTTATTTCTACTTGATTAAAATTATTATAAGACTCAGACTATATATAAATGTAGTTTAAGTTATGCCATTGTATTATCTTAGACTCTATATTCGATTAATTTTCTTTCCACTATACACATATTACAGATATGATATCAACCTCACATCTGCATGCATTCATTTTTCTTTGAACATTCTTTTTAAATAATTTAAGTGTGTTCTGTTGTGTGTTTTATCTTTATGCGTGTGCATGTAGCAACGAATGGTCTGCATTTAAGAGTTAACTTGATTCGTGCACTGTTAGCAAACACTCGTAACGCGATGCGATTTTACTTGAAACCATCTGCACTCAGTCCAGATAAAACCACTCATCGGAAGCGCAGAGTGAACGATCTCACGAAGTCGCCGAGTCTGCAGAAAGAGAATCGGCCTTCCAGTTTTTCTCTCTATTATCTATTACTGCCGTGTCAAGCGATCGGTCTTTACTGGCGGCGATTTCGAACGTACGGACGAATATAACGTGAGACCTGATGCCAGAACTCGTTCAGAACCGGTTCCCGCTTGGTGTCGATGCAACGATGGGACGCATTTCTTTCTGTGCATCGGCTACTTTCGTTTTCACGACACCTCCGATCGCTTTGACACGAAACGAGCGCGGAATGCGCGTCCGATGTGCCATTCGAAGCGGATGGGATAGGCGCGAGACTCGCGGGATTCGCATAAGTTTTATTCGACGTTTCGAGCAACCATTCACACGAGATTCCTTGGAAAATAACTTTAGTAGCACTTCAATTTTGTAACAAAAATTCTCCAGGAGTTTTACGAATATAATTGACATGTTTTTTTTCTCTTTAATTAGATAATCGTACTTATACACAATACTTATACACAATATACGAAATTTATGATCATTAATATAATCTTACTATCGAATATTTAACTTAGATTTTTTGTTAAAATTTAGTGAAAATGTAGTAACAATATTTTTAAATGGTAATAAATCAAAAAGATTAAAAATATGAAGAATATGTAAAATACATTTACTACATCTAACGCTTATCAATGTAAAGTACACGGAAAGAACAGTGTTTGAAAACTTCGCTAGATACAGATCTGAAAATATGTATTTGAATAAGACCATATCAGTACAGTATAGGATATTTTGAATAAAATCAAAGGAGTCATCCTGAATGTAAAAAAAGTTTCTCTGTGAATTCTTGCTAAGTCAATACGGATTACAAAATTTTTCTGTGTACACGAGATGCGGGATTTAAAGTTGTGACTGATCGGTTACGAGTCCATCGTTCTCGTACGGAGTCAAATGATATCGAAATGTTATAATAAATTCGAAAAAAAAAAATATCATGTCAATTTTCCTTCTCCAGATTACAGTTAATTTAAATACTGATTAACTGTATTCCTGATGAGGAGCCATTAATAACTATATTATCGTCATAAATTGTGCAAAAGTAGCCGTTCGATTACGTGAATAACAAATTGCAAATGATCTGCGCAAGATGCATTTACCGAGTTGATTGGTAATACACTGAACTCATAAAGGACTAATTAATTAGACGTTCTCACTATGTAAACGAACTGCCGCGAATTCACGCTGAGTTCACTCGTTGAAACCAATTAAAACAACGCGATACAAATGAACACGACAGACCTGTTTTCTACCAACACTCAGAATTTAATTTCACCCGACGGTTCTCCTCCCGCGATCGCCGAACTCCTTATGTAAGATCGACTGGATAAAAAGCTATTGCGCTTCTCGTTTACAAAATGACAGGTATTACACGCTCTTTATATTGCCATATATCGTTCGATCGTAAATTGGCATCTGGGCGACTCTCCGCACTAAACGTTGTTAAGATTAGTCGACAGTGCGATTACGAGGAAGCTGAACCTATAATAAGCACATCATAATTTTGATCGCAGACACTGCCGGTACAGTAATTAACATCTATCTCACATTTAATTCATATTATCTTTAAGCTCGCGTCGATTTACGCTTGAACCCTCGTTTCGCCTTGTCGCGATTTTATTGGCTATGCTGTGTAATTACGTTTTCTCTCCTTGGAGATTATTTCCTACGAGTAAATTTTCCACTTAGCATATTCTTCGCTTTCTTGATATCATTTTAGTCTTTTTGACTTATTACCATTTAAAAATACTATCGCTACTTTTTCGCTTAGGAAAAAAAAAATCTAAATGAAACATCCGGTTTTCGGATCAAGTTATATCAATAATCAGAAGTTGCGTAGATCGTACAAATTATGATTATTTAACTCGTAACAGAAAAAGAAAATATTTTTTGTAACGTTAAAAGAATGTATGGGCTTATTACAATTTTTTGTTATTAGTTTTAGAAGTTTTAAATGTTCAATTACATAAAAAATTGCAATACTTGAATTTAACATAAATATAGTACGATAATTAGATTATATAAATAAAACAAAACTATGAAAAATAAGATTATAAAACATAAAATTGTGATCCAAAAGAGTGAAATTAATTATATTAATTTATTCAAGAATGTAAATATTTTCATTTTTTTCAGTGGCGATATTTTCATTCAAAGTGAGACTTCATTCCGAGAAACTTAGAAAGTTGATTAGCATGTTAATTTGAAAGCATATCAAAGATAATCATTGAAAATTGAAATAACATTGATAAACACCTGAAATCAAAGTTCTTGTAATATAGTAATATATATTATTAAAAAGAATAAATGCTGTGCGAGGTAATATCTATGCGAATATGAATATAAGTTAATTATTAATCATAATTTGAATGACAGGTATCTCTTGACACTGCGCTTTTAACATTCTTTAAAACCATATCAATAACAGGATCGCGAGATCACGTTCAGCAACTTAAATTAAAGTGCCTCAACGTCAAGTTATTTGACCGTGACCACTTTCGTCACAGCGATTACGCAGCTGATTGTTAATTTAACGAGGCATTCAATTGATTTTGGGGATCCTAAAAAGGATCTTTGTGAGAAAAGTAGATCCTCGATTATTTCAGACCTGTAAAAATCATCAATCTTTTGAATCTTGTTAACTAGTTTACGAAAATAATTCAAAGTCAAGAACGGAGATGTGATAATAAAATGTAATCGAAACACAGATTTCGACCGAGATTTCGTCCTAGCAATTATCATTAGTTGTTCGGTATGATAATTTCATTATTATATGTATTATTATTACAATGAAATGATTTCTCTGATTGCAGGTGTGAATTTACAAAATTGTACAGCCGGTCCTTTCGCCAGTGGCAATAATGGCAACGCATCGCGGCAACGTCTAATCGAATTGTCACATGGATTAGGAGCACTCAGGCATTACAACGATCTTGCCAACCACGTGTTGTCATTAAACCAACAGGGCGCAGTCGTTACGAAACTTTTAGGTTTGTAAAGTATATTTTTATTTACGATTTACCGCGAGCTGCCTTACGCGAGGAGAATCGCGTTCATGATACGCTCGATATTATACCCGACGTTGTTTTTTTTTTCTTATCGTTGACGATAAGAATATGCAAATTATTGGGTGACATTCCGAACACGAGAACTTACGTAGGGAAACTACTCCGTTGACATATCGCTATTATGTTCGTCAACCACTATACCTATCGCGAATATCGAGCGCCACGCACGCATTACGTACGTACGTAATTTCGATATGAAGTCAAGGCAGAAATCATCCATTTATATTCTACGTTCTAAGAATATCATCGATCCTCCGGAAATGAGAGAAAAATAGATATTGGAGATGCACAAGAGAAGATTTTCCAAAGTCGAGAACTATTAGATAGACTGATATAAAAGGTTTTTGTCATATTTGTCAAATAAAGTTTTAAAATAATTCCTATTCGTGAAAGAAACAGTACTAACATAATATTTTCCCTATCTAAATGGAAGCTTTTTTTTCCCTCTATTTTTTAAAAGAATAAAGAGCAAACTTTTTTTATATTTTCTTGGATTGTGCATTTTTTCTTAGATTCTTTTTCTCCTTCTCTCTCTTTCTCTCTCTCCCCCTCTCTTTTTATACCTCTTTTTTTAATTCGAAATTTACATAATTCTTGATTGTACCTTTCTCTGTGATTCACGCGGCAATTACCGGCGACCACAAACGATACCGCGTTAACGTTTCGAACGATTCCAAGCAAGGCAGAGAACAGGGGATAGCGTCAAACTTACGAGGCATGGTCAAACATAACGAGCGTCATGAAGAGCGCATCAGCCACTCGAAGCTCGTTAGCTTGCGAGAATTAACACGTAATAATCATTTCTTTCACGCGTTAAATTTCAGCACCTCGGCACAACAAATGAATAATTGAATAATTCACCATAATTCATCAATAAATGATTGCATCAGTCATTAGCCTCTCTACATTCCAAGAGACTAATGCGAAGTTTCGATTCTCGCTGCTCTTTGATTTAATAAAATTAAAATTGAAATTTTATGAAATTCGTCGTAGTATAATATATACCATACCATATCTATTTTATCTGGCTGTCAAATTACATTAGCTTCAATGAAAATTTTCCCATGCCATTTTCTTTATAATCGATAAAGATTTACAACATAAATAAATATAAAAATATATATCTCAAAGCTCTAAACGCTCAAGAAACCACACCCTGAGCTTTCCGGCATTTGCGTTCTCCGTGATTATTCGTGTTGTTGTTCGTACTTCGTACCTTCGACCGTCATGTTTGACGAGTTAATGCAGATCGAGGTGCTTTCAAGATGAGTACGCAAGTGCGGATGTTTTGCACGCGAGAACGCAACGGTGAAACTCGCGGAAATTTAGACTCTAAACGAGATCGCGGGAATTGTCGGGTATCTATACGAATGGACGGAAGCTCGGATCGTATTCGAGGAAAGGCCAGAAAGACAAGGAAGCTAAGAAGAAGAAAAGGCACGGAAGAGGAGCGGAGGAAGGGGAGAAAGAGGAGGAAGAAGAAGAATCGCGCGTCGAGGTGAACAATAAAAAATGGAGACCGAGCCACCGAGCATCGCTGTGGAACGCTGGAGTTTCTCTCTTTCTCGTAGAGACCTGCCTACCTACCTACCTCGCGATCCTCGTTAACTTTACGAGCCGCTCGTAAAAATACCGTTCGTGGCCTGCTCTTTCGCGGCGCGCCGGTAATGTCTTCATCTCGCTGGATACGGACTCCTTAGGCGTCCGAGGTGAATATAATGTACCATAATCGGCCGACCAATTACTTAACGACGATGAACAATTAATCCCCTCGACGTGAGCGGGTAGCCCGCTCTGCGTTGATACGCAAGTCAAGACGAAAGGCAAGTGACGTTACGCGATATATTGGGCCATCTAAAAAGTATCCGCGGTACTTTGTCACTAGATACATGACCATCAACACACATCTAGTGACAAAAAACCGCGGATACTTTTTAGATGACCCAATAACTGGTCATCTCATCACCGACATAGATATAATAGATGTAGATTGCACATTTTCCAATTTTAAGGTATGTGCTCCGTTAGAAAGAATTGAATATCAGCATCTTTCTTTAATATTTTGATACTTGAGAGAGAGAGAGATGATATTCAAGGTATCTTATTCTTTCTAAACAATAGAGAGATATAATAATGGACTGTTATATTATGAAGTTGTCGTTATTAGTTTGAAAAGTGAGGTAGCTTGAATCATTTTGCGCTCTCTCTCTCTCTCTCTCTCTCTCTCTCTCTCTCTCTCTCTCTCTCTCTTTCCGTCTAAAATATCGAGATGAAGAGAGATGTTGACATATTTTCTAAGAGAGTACTGCAGATGTTAAAAATCAAGGAATGCGTTTTCTATTCTTCTACATGTACTAAACCGATGTTCTAAACCGATAGTGACAGCTACCATATTATAGGAATGCATAGTCTATTCTTAAGGTCATAGTATGCAGAAAAAAAAACTTAAACAGTAAAACGTAAATAGTAAACGAATCGACCAATTACAGTTGAGAATGTAAGGCCATAAGCAATAGTAAATCCAACATGTTGATTTTCTTACTGCTTACGTCTTACTGCTTAAGTTTTTTTTGTATGTCGTGACCCTTATTATGCCTATAATCGCCAAGAACAGATACGAATTACATCGCGATATCTCGTTTATTCATATTCATGAACTAAAAATACCATTCGATTATATCGATTTTCGTGTCTTCAGAGGTTGCGGCTTTAACTCCTCGCTATATCGATAACAGAGGGTTGATTCAAAGACGGATTGAGAGACTACACGGGATAAATGACCAAAATTTCAAGCGTGCTGTATAAGCTTAACACGTCACTACTGCGGTCGTTAGGATAACTGGACAGCAATCGAATGGATAATGCCGAAGGCGTTCCGGTTGTTTGTTCGTAGTTTCCATCGCGACGCTCCCGTGTAATTACACTAATTTCTCATTATCAATTCATAAAAGAGATCACCTCGCCCGCGAATGCACGCATGCGACGCGCCTTGTTGAATACAAGCCTTCTCGGCCTGTAACCACGACGGACTGACATCCATCCACTGTGCTCGCGAGTAACCCTAACCGGCTAACGAAATTGGCTTCGTGCGGTTTCTTTTATTAAAAACGGCACTCTCCGCTCAAAAATTTTACGTACACGCGCACTTAGGCGCGCGCACACACGTGCACACAGGAGCAAATCCGCAAATCCGCAAATCCGCAAATCGAAGGAGCAAGCCGAACGAGTTGCAACCTGCAACAATGAAAAACTGAAGGCAACAAGGGTGGGAAGAGATCGTGTGGTGGGATCGAAACAGGGAAAGATGGATACAGAGACGGAAAGACAGAGAGAAGCTAAAAAGGACGAAGAGAGGGAGAAACGGGGAGAAAGAGAGAGAGAGAGAGAGAGAGAGAGAGAGAGAGAGAGACCGGGATAGCAGGTCGAGGCAAGGAATTTGCTCGCGGCATGGATACCTATTAGGTGGATACATCGTTTATATACCCGGCACGCACTTCATCCGTGGGAGCGCACGCGATACCCTCTGCCGGGTTTAGCCGTCATTATTGTTATTAATAATAGTACGTAACGACCGATAATTGCTCAAGTCTGCCTGCGCCTCTGGTTTCCATTACCCTCACAATCTTCCCGGCATCGTCCACCGGATTGACGGATACCTTCCCCCGTCCCGTCCCCATTGCTTCTCAAGACTCTAGAGTCTGGTCTTCGGCAAAGTCCGCGACAGAACGCGAATGACGGATGATGCATGCATGTAAGTACGAACGACCACGTCCACGTCCTTCCACGATGAATCCGCGCGTAATTGGGGTCGGGAGGCGAGTCTCGATGAGGGACCCTTTACGCCCGATGGTTGACGTTGATATTAGCACGCGAGCGTGACTTTCGTTTCTTCGCTTCTATCGTGTCGCTCGCGAGAAACGGGGCAAAAACAGATATACAGCGGATACGCGGTATATCTTAAGCGCAACGTATACAAAACTTTGAATACGTATTATTAGTAACAGCGTAACGTTGACAAAGAAAAAAGGAATTTTCTAATATAATGCACACGAACGATAAAGAACGATTTTGCTAAAGTATCTGTAAACAATGTAGCTATAAACGATCTTGTTAGACCATTAAAATAATTATGTAAAACGCTTAAACGTTGATGACAATCAACTACAAAAAGTTTAAGCATTCTGCATAATTATTTTGATCATCCAACAAAATTATTTTCAGATCTGTATCTCTATAGTTAAATTTTTAAGATACTTCAACAAAAATTAATTTTCTTTCTGATTGCGATTGCAATGTATCGTATCAATCCTCATTGTTTAATCAAGTTTTCATACACAATTAACCCCGATATTACGTTTTCGTTTGACCTCTATTATTTGACATTAAATTATTTTTCAATTTACAATATCTTTATTATTGAGCCTTTAGTCGTCATTTCTCTTTATATATGATGAGCCTGATCTGATCTTATTTTTTATCATACATCGAGATACACAATAACAATGATAAATTATTTTAGCTAATATATATATATATTCAATAATGATAAAATTTACTTCTGAAACGATCCATTTTTCGTATGAAACGTTTTATAATATTATAAAATTTTATGTATTATATTAGGTGTTGGAATTAATTCGTAGCGTTTTACAAGTGATGGGAAGTACTTTCATTAATGTATTTTTTAATGCTCATGTGAAATAAATAACATTCTTTCATTTAAAAACGCTACGAATTAATTCCAACACCTAATAATATTTAATTAATTAAAATTTGATTCGTTAGAATGTATCGTTTGTACGTCTTTTACGGTATCAACAACATGCAATCGATGATATGCATAACCTTTTTGTACTTATGATATATATGCTTATGGAGCTGTGCGCGTCTTAGCATTCACTTGTAGGTACTAATTAATTCATGACTAATTGACTGCTGCGTTGCTCATTGTCTTTCCCACGAGTAGCAAATTATAACTTCGGTTTCTATGGAATATATGACAGCGGTGAATCTAAACGATAGACTTAAAATACATGTATTTTTACCTGTGACCGATATTTTAACGTTTTATTTTAAATAAATGTTCCTATAAGTTTAAAAGAGAGGAGCGAGAGGGGAGAGAGAGAGAAAGAAAGAGGAAGAGAGGAAGATAAAAAGCACTAGACTTACATTAATTGCTTTAAGCATGCAATTTAACTCTTAAGCGTGCGATAATAACACTAAAAATTATCACAAGCTAACGCGCAGTGGCTACACGTGTGCAGATAATTTTCTTATATCACGATATATATTATGTAAGCATCCTGTCCTAATTGCCGCATTATGAATCCACCCAGATATACGAAGATAGGATGATATCCATTTGCCGGTAGCACGCGATGTTAAGGATTATATTGCGATGATTGCCGTGACTTTTGCACTATTATATGCTGTCATTTATATTTTCCTTCTTTTTTTATGTTCTTTATACACATCACAAAGTTGTTTATATCTTAAAAGACTAATACTCGATTCCACTAATGTATAATTAATTTTAATAATCTCAGTTCAATTTACTCTTTATGTTTTTCTAACTTTTAGGATTAGAAAAAGATTAAGTAAGTTAAATCGAGACTGTAGTTAATTTACGTTGGTAGAAACGGGCATAAGACATTCCTAATGCACCTTGTACGGAACAATATCTAAGGCGATCGAATGTTTACGTGAATGGAACAAATTACATTTAATATACGGTTCAATTATAATGTATAATGTTACAATTATCACTCTTTTCACATCAATCACGCCTGTGAAAGATACATTCGGATTCCAAGGCGCGTGCATCGCGTGATTTTCGGGAATTACGGCGAGCTTCGCGAGTTTTGGCATGGCCGGGCTGCCGAATAGGGCGCAAAATATAAATGTGCCATGCCGCGGTGCCATTTACGAGCGATTTTATCGAGGGCCAAGAGTTTTGCCAATGCATCGTGTCCTTGAAGCCCATTTTATCGTGTTTCAGGTACGTTGCGCCCACCGGGTCTGATCGGTGGCAGTAAGCCGAAAGTAGCAACACCGGCTGTCGTCGCTAAAATCGAACAATATAAAAGGGAGAATCCGACTATCTTTGCTTGGGAAATCCGGGAGAGACTAATCTCCGAAGGTAAGATAATGATAATAATAATCGACACTTATTGGAAGGATATATTTCCGAGTCACAAGACAGATGACATCGTCTGTCACAGTCGAAATTTTTCGAATTTCGTTTCATGTGCGAATGATGTTCTAAATATTGTACATTGGTCTTTAATCAGGAAAAATAACACAAATTAAAATAGGGATAGTTTTTAGAAATCTAACATAACACTATAACAAAATTAATATTTACATTACTACTAAACTTGAAACTTGAAACAAACAATTTATGATTAGTATAGCTCTAAATATTTATATTAATTTATGTTTAATTCCTAACAGGAATGCGTATTTTTTGTGGTGTTATGGAAACATAAGGATGTTTGAGATCCATTAAAGTTTTTTGTTATTAATTTAAAAGATTTTTAAATTTACAACTATGTATACAAAAAATTGCAACATTTGTACTTAGCATAGTACGATAATTAGAACATCAATTTTGTGAACGAAAATAAATTTGTGAAAGATAAAATTTCGAAACACAAATTATACCAAATTATTATACTATTTAAAAATTAGGAAAATATTATAGAGTCATTAAGACTCATACGTTTCAGTTACAGTTAATACCTCTATAAAAGATAAATGATGTATGAGCCATATCGCATTAAAAAATTATTTGCGAAAAGGCAGATAATAATTTGCAAATCGATTATTTTATCGATGAATAAAGAGTGAATATGATAACGTAATAATTGTGAAGCGAAAGCATTTAAAAGATTGATCAACTTGACTCGCATTAACATTGATTAAGATTTTTCGCAGTATATCTCTTAGAACGCGCTTAGTCATAACGTCAAATGCTAGCGCGATGCATAAACTAGCGTGTTCTTTACTTAATTATGCTCGTAAGCCATCCTCTGTAAGCCATGCGAATGTACCGTCCATGATTACAGACGCACGTATGAGCAACGTATAATTTAATGAAAGAATTAAGAAACGCGTTTCTGTGACCTTACTTCTTGACACACATACCATTTCTCGAAGCATTCGTGCTAACACGAATATTATTATAATAAGTAAACTTTGATATATCTTTTGCTGCAACTATAAATCTTATAGATAACAACTGGCAAATATTTTGTATATTTTTGTAATTACCTGCATTTTGTATTTTCATAAAGAATCTTATTTCCTAATAATATTACTTTTAGTTCTGACATAAAATTAACGCACCCTATACAGAACACAGCATGTGCTTGCAGCAACATTGCAATATATTAGTAACATTGTAGTAACATTCCAAACGTTGCAACAAGTGCAAGTTTTTTAAAGTATGATTGCGATTCAAAAAATTTGAATCTTTAAAGATGAAAAATTGCTCATAACATTAACGATGACGGAGCTATGAAAAACTCTGTTTACAAGTGTAACAAGATCTTTGTTGCATTCGTGCTATTATCTGGTAACGATATCATCGCGACTCGCGTTGATCGCAACGTCGGCATTCACCTGTTCCAGGGGTTTGCAGTAACGCGACTGCGCCGTCGGTCAGCAGCATCAATCGGATATTGCGGAACCGTGCGGCGGAACGCGCGGCTGCGGAATTCGCGCGTGCCGCTGGTTACGGCCTGTACGCAGCCGCTGGACCGCATCCGTACTTCAATTCGCACCAGCATCCGACGACGAGCCATCATCTGCCGGCGGGCTGGCCGGCGCCAGGAGCAGCTGGACATCCGTGGATGCTGCCGCCTCTTGCTACCGGTATATCCGGCGCCGCCGCGTCTGCTTTGCTTTTGCCACCGTCCCTGAGTCCCGGTGCGGCCGCCGCCGCGGCCGCAGCCGCGTCCGCGTCCGCGGGCACTTCCGAGCATGCACTTCATGCCGCCGACGCGATTGCTCGTGGATATCTACAAGGTGAAACGAGAGAGATACACCTTTGACGTCGCGAAATTGTCCTATTCCTAGATAAAATACGCCTATGTTTAGTTCTATAAAAGTATCTTGTATTTCTTTCCTAAATATTAAATTGAGTCATTCGAATAAATTAATTAGATTCTTAGATTTGCGTATATAATCATGGAAATGAAAACGAAGAGGAGTAAGAAAAAAAAGAGAGATGTAGTTTAATTCCATGGCGAAAATTTTTAATGAAGGATTGTGTTCATATTTGTTTATGAAGAGTTTTGTCGATGGGTATACCGTTTATAAAAAATTTTATTGATAGTCACACCGTTTAGAAGCGCGATGCAAACACTTGGTGAATCTTCTGCTGACAATAACATTTTACATCTCGAAAATTATAATATAATGAAAATGTTTGAGACTATGTATTAAAACTACGTCATTTTATAGTTGTGTACATCTTATATAAATAATTCCATGTTTAAGTTTCAATCTCACAAATAATTCAATAAACGTTTTTTAAAGTTTAATGAAACATCTATTCGAGATTTAAACGAATTTCTTATAGACTTTCAATAAAAGTATTTTTAAGAAAGTTTTTTATCTTTTTTTATTTTTTATTATTGAAAATTTTCATTAATATTTGGACGATTTTAATTAATATTTGTACAATTCTTGCTAAACGTTTATCAGTATTCACATATTGAGCAAATATAGTTGCATCAAATCGGCATTCACCAATTTTCTATATGCTAACCTTTTAAAATGTATTATTATCTAAATATAAATTTTCCCAATTTTGTATTTACTTAGAAGTTACACAGCATATTTTAAATTTTATTAGATAGTTCAGCAATATATAAAATATTAATAAAAAAATGTATATTATTATTGGGCTGTTGTATAACGTATAGCCCATAGAAAACGTATTTCTATTAATGTACAGATGGCGACGGCGATGACGGAAGCTTAGACGGTTCAGAGCAGCCAAAGTTCCGGCGGAACCGCACGACTTTCAGTCCGGAACAGCTCGAGGAACTCGAAAAGGAATTCGAGAGATCGCATTACCCGTGTGTGTCCACGCGCGAACGTCTCGCTTCGAAAACGTCGCTCTCAGAAGCCCGCGTTCAGGTGAGATTCTACCACTAGATAAAGATAAAGAGCCGATGCGACGACGCAGGGTCTAATTCGACATTAACATATAAATTGGAGAAGACCCTGCGGACAACAGCCGCGTCGTTCCTGTCCGACCTGATCACGAGCGTTCTAACGACCTAACTCGTGACTCTTAGGTTTGGTTTTCCAACAGACGGGCAAAGTGGCGTCGTCATCAACGCATGAACCTCTTAAAGCGCTCACCACCACCGCCTCCACCACCACCGCCGCAGCCGCAGCCGCAGCCGCAGCAACCGCACTCCGCTACGTCCGTGATGGGAATCGT